>JAODUP010000187.1:557500-827359 GCA_025642065.1 Paralvinella palmiformis
TGTTACTTGTGATATTTTAAACTACTAATTCGTTCAAATGTTCATGTATCATTGTGCACCGAACGTGTGATTTAATTCGTTTTAGGACACCGAAGTTCCTCCCATTAGAGGCCGTTGTTGTTGACAATGACAGAAAAATGTACAAGACGATGAGTATATTTGGGAAAATATTGCCCAATATCGAGTTCAATATTTGACTATAAATGTTTTTCGGTAACACAGCATCGAGTTCGAAATTCACATAAAACATTATTTTAGGAAACGCTTCACTTTCTATGTCGCCTGAAATATGTCGCTTTTTGTAACAACTTATCCTCATCTAGCTGCTTAAAAAATCCACAAATGTACTTGACCCCAGGTAGTACTTAGGACTTACACTCTGGTGTCAAATTAGAAACTTCACTCAGCTAACTTCACTCATATGCTAAAGGTCCCCCTTGACTATCCTTACAACATTGATAATCTTTACCAAAGGGTACCCCTTTGCCTGTACTAGGGGGAGAAGTCCCCCTAAAATTCGTAGGCCCATGCCAACTGGCCCACCTTCTCCCCCCACCTCTGTTCTGGGCTGAACACATGGAAGTACTGTTTTATGATGCAGTTATGAACGTTTATATTTGGCAAATATCATATTATCTTAGAGATAGGTAAATGGTAGAGATTCTTAGCAACTGAACAATAAAATTATCACTAAGACAATCTGCTATAATCAAAACAATAAAATTGATATGAATAACTAACTTAGATATAATCCCATAAAATTATTAACTAAAAACAAACGAATATGTTTCTAGATGTATTTATTGTCTAATCTCTAAAGAACGATAAGACTCCCCCCCCCCCCTCCTCATCGATCGTCGTTCATTGAGTTGAATGGTTTATCACCTAACTGATTTACATCTAAATAAAAACATCAAACAATGTCATTACTTATTCCACAGCGAAGTAATTATTATAAATATATATACATTTTGATTTTAATTGTAATAATTATACTAACAATATTAATTGAGTAATAATTGTAAATAATAATATAAATATATTCATTTTAATTCTACTCATATCACTGTTACGGTGTTCCATTTTAAGACAAATAATAAAATATATTGAAAGCAATGCTAACTGGAAGTAAAGAAATTTTATAAATGAACCCGGATATATATATATATTAAAAACCATCACTGGTGATGTATATGTGTATTGTAATGCTTACCTATGTAGGACTAATACATGTGTTTGTCGGATGTCATATTTCCCAGGTGTATCCAATACTGAGGATAAATAAACTACAAATGATTTATGGTGTTTGTGTCAAATGATTTATGGAGATCTGTGCTAGGCAGTAGACATAACACGAGAGATGAGGGAGAAGGGGATTATTAGCGATGAATCTTGTTTACGAGAAATACTATAACAAAGGAAGCTGTAATAATACATGTCATTGTAGAAGGTTCTGGACATCATATATATATATATATATATATATATATATATATATATATATATATATATATATAGGGGCACAGGGTCGAAGAATGAAGATCTAAATATCCATAAAAAACTAAACATCATAAATCTTTGTAATATGTATTTGTTAATATATGTTTTTTTTGTATGTTCTTTGTGCAAATAAACATGGAATATGCTATAAAGACACAAGGAAGTCCAGTAAGGATAACTTGTGATGCTGAATGTCATGGACACATTGGATTTGACTTAGGATGTCATTTCAGGTCGCAGGAGGACAAAATGAGACAAACAAGATTCAGCACCAGCTAAAAAAGTTCACCTATACCAGTGTTAAATAAACGAGCCCCATCAGCAACATTTATTGTCAGTTATTTATACACACACACACACACGCGCGCGCACGCACACACGCACACACACACACATACATACATACACACACACACACACACACACACAAACACACACACAAACACACATTTATTAAATAGGCCGATATCGCCCTAGGTCATATTAATACTCTAAGGGTTTTATATGACTTACAGAGAAAAATATCCCGAATAGGTTAGGCAATCATTTTGTATGACTGACAAGTGTCTTTAATATTCATTTTTCATCCTAACCTATTAGCATCATAACATTTACACATATAACAGGATAGGTCTTAGATAAAATGCACCTTAAGTACTTAATAAACATTAGTATCATCCATACCGCAAATTGTCGTCGAATTATTACCAACAAAAGGACAAACAACATATCAGTTTCCTTCAGAAAGGAGCTAATTTACATCGTTGTATATCGCGAATATTTGATAACGTGAATGATTGTTTTAAAGCATAAAATATGCCTCACATTACCGCAGTTAAATCAGCGGTGGGTACCAATTATTTGAGAGAAATAACAAAAAATTTGTTGTGATGAGGCAGAACGCGAAAAGAGTCGAAAATTAGTTTAAAACATCACTAACAATGATTGTATTCAATAGGGAGATAGCTCAGTTTATAAGTTTTCTTCTTCTCCATAATAATGATTAGAGATTATATCCCATTAGAGATTATATCCCATTAGAGATTATATCCTATTAGTAATGAAACATTTGTTTGTTAGGTGATATAATTCTAGCTTCTCATTCATACCTGGAAGATAAACACGTAATATCTATAACTAAAACATCATCGGTAATTGGTGATGGTGAGGTTTAAAGGGACAGAACAAAATAGATGATCAATCAGACAGAAACGTGTTGATACAAACAGCTTGGTAAGAAAATATATGATATGGGTGCGGTTGAACAATATTAATATATAGTTTTAACAGCACCGAAGCTACGACACTGTTACGGTCTGCTTTAGTACAGATGTCAGTTTTTAATAGCAATTACGTTATCAGTTATAATAGTAGTCGCTTCATGACGCCTGCCCGTTCTACAAACTGACCTTTGAAGACAATGACAATTGGGTTATATAGTTTATACAGTATTGCTTTGAAAAAAAGATAAAGTAATTGAAAAATAGCTATAAATAAGGCTGCTTAGATAATTAATCTATAGTGAGCTCCGGTGGCCTAGCGGTTAAGCACCCGGCACTTGGTGCCAACGGTCACTGGTTCGAACCCCGTAAGAGGTCGAAACTTTTCCAGGGATTAATTTCTCGGCTCACTACATCGTGGGTGGCTGACCACGTTAAAATAAAGGGGGACGTTAAAAAAACCCTGAGGACGTAAAACAGTCTGGCAGTGACCACCCTCAGGGTATTCGGCTCCATCTTTCCGTACTGCTCCCCTGGTAACCACTCCAACATAGAGGCTGTGCTGAATAAGCGATTGCATGCGGATTCTCCCCGAAAAACAAAGCATTAATATTAACATTCTCACTACTGCCGTGATCTGACCTGGGTGTGTTACACCCAGACACCACGGCTGTGGGTGATATTCGCTTTTTGTAGTTTTGTTGCATGGCGACATAGGGACAGGTAAGACGATACACATGTCTTAGCACGAAAAGTTGCCACACTGGAGTTTGAATTTACGCTTTTCTGTGCCAGTGCCTTATTTCACACGGCTAGCATACACCAAACACGCATGCACGCACACCAGACACACACGCACACACAACTCAGATGGTAGCGCTCACACACACACACACACACACACACACGCATAACACATGGACGCACGCACGACAGCAGCCTTGATAACAATCCAGTAAATGATATTCTAAAGGCTTCTTGATCTGACATGGACATTAAAAAGGGGACAACAAAAAACGACATCCCTCACAAAGGTCTAACAAAATAGAATGTGACACCTTCCCTTTGAAGGCTTCAGGCAGATAGCCTTCATCTTTGGTCTAGAAATCATTTATAAAAAAAAAACGACACACACATTAACATCAACTAAACAAGAAGACAAAGCAAGTCAGTTTAGACAGGAGTATACTATAGTATGCACAGAAAAAGTTAATTATATATATATATATATATATATATATATATGTGTGTGTGTGTGTGTGCGCGCGCGGTGTGTGCGTGTGTGTGTGTTACAATGTGTTATGTGAAAAACCCTGCCTCAAGAGTTACTTCAATTTTACATGTTTTACATTGAATTATATTATATGTCTTAATGTATTATTAATATTGTAAGAAATGATTTTGCCTTTCTTCAGAATGGGGATAAATTAAATAAATTTAATATATATATATATATATATATATATATATATATATATATATATATATATATATATATGAAAAGTCTTGATTAGGTGGGCAGCAATAACTTTTTTTTATAGAATCGATACGAATTAACTTTTTTTATTGATATCATATTGAAATATTACTATATCAGTGAAAAAGTATAATAATAAAAAATCTACAAACTGAACAAAGATAAGTTTATTCAAATCATTAATTGGTATGTAACAAGTCACGTTATGAATAAATAACAAAATGAGTGCTTCAGATGACATCTAGCTTGTCATATTTTGCTTACATATTGTTCTGTTTTAGATAAACAAAGATATGTTTACTTTGACAAATATAATGCAATCTTTATAAACTACTTGTATTTATATAATGATGTAACCAATAATATAGATTAATACATAAATCATGGTGTTGATCAACACTCGCCATTTGACGTTTGACCTTCAGCGGATCATATATGATGAAGGTCAATGAAGTGGGTGCTTGTTTTAGTAAAATTATGCATAGTTAAATATATATATAATTAAATATATATATATATATATATATATATATATATATATATATATATATATATATATATATATATATAAATAATATGTACAGAGAGATATTACATCTTATCACCAACATACTCCATTCAAATATCTTGATCAATTTTATGGTTTATGTGTTTAATATGTTGTCATTCAAGGAAACTGTTAATTATCGAGGATTTAACATTTTAAAAATAAAAGATTAAATTGTCTATTATTGTACATAAGATCAGATAAAAGTCTCTTCGTTGAGCATGTAATAAAAGCTTTTAATGTTATCGTCGTCACAGTTACGATGTATCCCCGACTTTGGGCGTGGTCGTAATTGGGTTGAAGGATTACTGAAGGTTCGACATCGTACAAAATATGTTTATGTTGGCAAGGTTAAATCAGGGGAAAGGAACTTGATATTTCGCTATTTATACACCTGTCCTTACAATAAATGTGTCGTCATCACGATCTTATCCAAGGACGGATTTAATAACAACATCTCGTGTTCCATCTCTTTGGAAGCTGCATGATGGTCATATGTGACGATTACATATTAGTATTTAATCGATGTTTAGCTGTTGATCAATATATCCCGGAGGATCTATTCTCTGTTCGTTGATGACAAATATGCTTCTAATCACAACCTGGATGTTCCCATAACCCAACTGGAATAGAGCTACACACTTCCAGGTTAAGTTTGAATCCCAGTCATAATTGAGTTTGTGGGATATTACACTAAAGATTTGTCTCTTGGCCATATGTGCCAGTTATAATGAGTGCCGAGATTAAAGAAGACACTCACTCACTCACTCACTCACTCACTCACTCACTCACTCACTCACACTCACTCACTCACTCACTCACTCACTCACTCACACACTCACACTCACTCACTCACTCACTCACTCACTCACTCACTCACTCACTCACTCACTCACTCACCACTCACTCACCACTCACTCACTCACTCACTCACTCACTCACTCACTCACTCACTCACTCACTCACTCACTCACTCACTCACTCACTCACTCACTCACTCACTCACTCACTCACTCACTCACTCACTCACTCACTCACTCACTCACTCACTCACTCACTCACTCACTCACTCACTCACTCACTCACTCACTCACTCACTCACTCACTCACTCACTCACTCACTCACTCACTCACTCACCACTCTACTCACTCACTCACCACTCACTCACAAATCACTCACCACTCTACCACTCACTCACTCACTCATCCCACTCACTCACTCACTCACTCACTCACTCACTCACTCACTCACTCACTCACTCACTCACTCACTCACTCACTCACTCACTCACTCACTCACTCACTCACTCACTCACTCACTCACTCACTCACTCACTCACTCACTCACTCACTCACTCACTCACTCACTCACTCACTCACTCACTCACTCACTCACTCACTCACTCACTCACTCACTCACTCACTCACTCACTCACTCACTCACTCACTCACTAGTGGTTTGAAGGGATTTTGAAATATTTTCTTTCCTTGTTTGTTTTGTGGTACTAAATTATTTGTATGTTTGAATGAAGGCTACGAATGAAATCAATTTTGACTTAAGCTGTTTTTCATGCATTTATCGATATTGATATATAATACATTGAGTATATTACATGACTTAAATATCTACTATATCAGTTGAGAATAAAATATTTAGTAAAAAAACAACTAATTCCATTTTATCATTTAAAGGTTTTATTGATGAGGGAAGGAAGTATAAACTAATTACCATAATATGTCACTCGTCATGATGTTATGCACCATGTTGATATGGTATATAGACAAAAGGGATTTAAATAAACCGGATGTAGTTAGCTAAATATACATTGCGAGTTCAGTGCCAACATTTGTATGGCTCGCCAAATGTAAGTTGAATAAAAAGGTGCACAATACAACATAGACGGCTTTACTCCATGATTGAGTTAGACTATCGGCGAATGAAATATTGTAAAATATGTTGTTAAGAATGAGTATCATTAGACAGAGATATTATCCATGGAATATTATCTTGATACAGCACTCTTATGTTGCAGAGCTGCCAGGTCTCCCTATTTCGCGTGATGTCTCGCATAAATATAACAAAATAACCCCAATCTCCCGATTTACCACTTTTAGTTTGTAATATCCCACTAAATCATCTTTTTATTTAACATTTTACGTATATTTTTTTCATATTATGATACCGGTACAGATGAGAGACAGCCGTATATTTCGTATATTTTTCCGACAAGACTAAACAAGAAGCATATAATACGACTCTTCTGATTGGCTACCCAACAGGAAGTGACTATATCCAATGTTTGAGCTTTGACCAATAAAAACGTTCGATGTGTATTGGCTAGGAATAATTTTAGCGTAAATGTTTCAAAGAGAGAAAAGCTTACAGAGGGTCTGATTTAAGTGCTAAGACAACTACAATTATGAGTGAACAGCCTCAAAAGTGTGTAAATAAGAGAAAGGACAATTCACAGTACAAAAACGAATGAGGGGTGTCGTATCTAGCCCTCAGTTGGGTTGTCATATTTAAGGTTTATACGCCCCTTCTCCCCAGACTTGACACCATTGACGATTTATCGACTAAGGCCAACAAATGAACTTTAACATGATTTACAGGGGCGTAGCTAGTCCTAAATATATGTTTATATGACATTATTTGGACAGCTCCGAGTAGGTACACGAGTGTCGAAGGTGCTAAAGTCCAGGGATTTGGGTTCTTCCTCGGAAAAGGTACACGAGTGTCGAAGGTGCTAAAGTCCAAGGATTTGGGTTCTTCCTCGGAAAAGGTACACGAGTGTCGAAGGTGCTAAAGTCCAGGGATTTGGGTTCTTCCTCGGAAAAGGTACACGAGTGTCGAAGGTGCTAAAGTCCAGGGATTTGGGTTCTTCCTCGGAAAAGGTACACGAGTGTCGAAGGTGCTAAAGTCCAGGGATTTGGGTTCTTCCTCGGAAAAGGTACACGAGTGTCGAAGGTGCTAAAGTCCAGGGATTTGGGTTCTTCCTCGGAAAAGGTACACGAGTGTCGAAGGTGCTAAAGTCCAGGGATTTGGGTTCTTCCTCGGAAAAGGTACACGAGTGTCGAAGGTGCTAATGTCCAGGGATTTGGGTTCTTCCTCGGAAAAGGTACACGAGTGTCGAAGGTGCTAAAGTCCAGGGATTTGGGTTCTTCCTCGGAAAAGGTACACGAGTGTCGAAGGTGCTAAAGTCCAGGGATTTGGGTTCTGAAGGCGAATTCTTGGCAATTTTAGATAAATTAAACTTTAGGCATTTTAACTGACAGTTATATAACAAGAATAACTCACGATTTTGAGAATTTTCTAAAACTCATAGACACATATTTTCATACTTAACTGATCGGAAAATTAGAAGTGTGCACAACTGGGCATATGATAGATACAACACTGATTTAGATCTAGGCGAAACATTTGCTGATAAAACTTACAACAGCTTAACTAGATATCTTTCTCGGATTTCATATGCAGAGGCACATTTCTCCGCATTTGTGGCAGGGTACAAATTGCCATTCGCAGTAGCAGGCCACTTCTCAAAACTAGCGAAGCATGCGTTTCCATACCGTGAAATCGCGGAAAGGTGTCAGTGCGGACGAACGAAGACAGCTGCTGTCATCTCCGAGGCCCTGGGACCAAGCGAGAAGGGTCATACAACAGATACTGGCAAGAATGAACCCTACAACATCACTATTGATGAGCCAACAACGAGGGATGGTGACAAGGCAGTGGCCATTTTATTGAGAGTTGTCAATTGCCATTGCGTCTTGGTTGAAAACAGATTCTTAGACATGCCAATCTGAAACATAGGAACTGCAGATAATTTGTTCTCAGTCCTGGAGGACTCCATGAGGTAATAACACTGTAGTATATATATATATATATATATATATATATATATATATATATTAGGATCATGTTTATTATATAAAAGAGTTTTGGTAAAGCTCTAACTTATTGACTTACATTAAGGTTTATCAATTGTTGGTATAATTTTATAACAGTTATTGTGCGATTTGCATGTTACAACTGATCAATACGACTTAATACCTATAAATCACAGGACAAGCATAGCCAACTGTGGGGGTATGTGACCTGTTGGCCTTCAAGGTCAATCCCAACAGTTGCTCCCTCACGATATGAAACTTCACAGAGGCTTGGCATAAGGAGTCAGTAAGGCAGCCAGCAAGGCGAATGCATACCTTGAAGCAGAAAGAACTGAATAATGGACTGATGAGGCAGTCATACTGACACTAAAAAGGCTAGAAGAGACGGACATGGATGTGAACGTTTGTTAAATTGTGATTTCATTTTCTAATTACGACCCCACAACTATGTGCACTATAGAATATAAGAAGCATGTTATGCTCAACACCCAGCTTTTGGGATAATATGAAACATTGTTATGGCTGCTCAATCAAACTGTTATATTTTTTTGTCAAAATGCACCAGAATCCATCGTTTTGTATCACCTTTTTCCATTGCTGTGCGTCTCGCCCTTGGCTTTCGGCCACTCTATTTCTCCTTATTTACACTTTATGTAGGTGAGAGCTCTTTTGTTTTTTGCACCTCTGAATGTTGATATGCAAATTCTGTCTAAAATACTGTAGCAGAATCCATGAGGGTGTTCATATCGGAGTTTGCAATCATCCATTAGCCATTCCTAAGTTTTGTATAAATAGAAAATGATGCTGCCATGGTTACCATAAACAACTATTGCTGTAGATCGTAATATTTGATTATTTTTTAAATGTCGATGGTATTTAGTTTCTACCTTCAGGCCGGGTATTTACCTAAATTGTTAAAATCCGTGACAGTTGTGGTCATTAAGCCTGAATCATTATATACACAATAATTCTTTTAACAACTACAATATTGAGCACTACAGATGATCTTATTGCTTAACACGCGTTTGTATGTGTGTGTGCATGTGTGCGTGTGTGTTCAGGTAAATATTATATATATATATATATATATTGTGTGTGTGTGTGTGTGTGTGTGTGTGTGTGTGTGTGTGTGTGTGTGTGTGTGTGTGTGTGTGTATGTATGTTGTGGGGACTAATCTGATTTCTCTACCTGTTTTTGTTCGATGTTTTCCAAACCAGTAGACCGTGACCATATATTTCAGGTGTGACTAGTGATTAATAAACCCCACTCAACGTACTTAAGTATGTATGCGAGTGAGTGAGTGAGTGAGTGATTGAGTACGTATGTATTATACTTGTATGTATGTATGTGTGTATCTATTAATGTATGTATATATGTAAGTATTTATGTATGCATGTATATATGTATGTATGTATGTATATGTGTATGCATGTATTATGTGTATTTATTTATGTATATATTAATGTATGTGTATATGTATGGACTTATGTATGCATGTATGTATATATGCACTTGTGTATGTATGTATGTGTCTGTTTGTATGTACGTATATATGTACGTATGTATGTATGTATGTATGTATGTATGTATGTATGTATGTTATGTATGTATGTATGTATGTGTATGTATGTATATATATATATATATATAAAATATATATATATATATATATATATGTGTGTGTGTGTGTGTATGCGTATGTATAGGTATATATATATATATATATATATATATATATATATATATATATATATATATATGCATATATATTTGTATGTATTAATGTATGAATATGCGTATGTATGTATACATGTATGTTTGTATGTATGTAGAAAAGTGTATTTATGGAGAGTTTAAGTATTGGACAAGACAATAATTACTTTTTGCAGACGTATTGGTAGATGTATCAATATTTCCAGTTACATCCTATAGTGACATCTGGGAAAGAGATCAACTGACTGTAAGACCTCATGCTAACAGAGTCTAGACATCTCACAACGTTAGGCTAGAGACCTTCCTTACAATTGGATATAATTTAGAACAACATAAAGACAAGAATCCCACCAATCCAGTATTTTGGCTTCGCAGACTAATCCGTATATGGCTTCAGGATAGTTGTCATTATAATACGGCAACCACTTTACGGTAAATTTGCCCCCAAAAAACGGTCCAATTCTGAAGTGACCTGACATGCCATTTATAGGGATTTATACTTAGATCATCTGGTCTTTCTTGTGGTTAGTCTAGTGGAAAATTGTACATATAAAGGGGAAGAAAAACTACTTCCTAACATTCCAATTCCTTATGTTATCTATACTAATAATATTTACTGAAATAATTATGTTATTCCCATATTCATTATTAATATTTAGGTGATAACATTAAACGAGGAAAAGAAGTAAATATTTCTGAATTTCTTAATCCCAGAACAGATTGTATAAAGTTTTAATTAAAATAATTGTAGAAAGTTCAAACTAAAAGAACTGCAGGTTGACATTTGCGCATCCTACGTCTCTATTCTGTCGGACTACTTGCAGGCGATGAAATAATAAATATTAATAATTCTCTCAAACCTCACAACAACAGTGATAAGATGGTTTGCAGAGCCATTAATGGGTCGATAGGACCCTATATTTTATCGGTAAAAAGTAATAGCAATTTATAAACGAAAAGTTAAACAAGAACAATTTCTTTTTTATCTAGCAGATCCAAATTCAAAGAGAACTATTTTATACGCGTCTTTCTTTTTATGACAGCTAATTCATTAACGAAGAATAATTAATATGGCCTTCTGCAATTAGCAAATTTACATGTGATGCTCCCACGGCAACGAGAACTCTCCTAAATATAATAATTCTGTATTATGAGACCACCATAAGGCTTTCGACATAGTTGGTCACTGTTTTCTAGATATAAATCACGTTATTATAGTTTACTTTGTGTAGCCTTAGAATGATTATGGAAATATTGATCTGAGTTGTTATAGGTAATAATTGCATGCTAATTGCAGATGGAACTCTATGTGTGTATTTGGTAAAATATGAGGTAAATATTTAAAATTATAAACTAAAACATGGATGAGTAGGTTAAGGTAATCATCAAATATAACCAAGACACTTTATGTGTTGTTTTAAAAAAAAATATATAAATATTAGTTCAAACAAATATTTACTGAAATTAGATACGAACATCTTTAATCGACATAAATGAACGAAATTTCTTGGATTAGTAATTAATTAAAACCTTCACTGGCAAGACCATATAAAGAGTTGTATGGATATGGACTGGCATGGATATATAAAGACCTGTAAATTAAGAATATTGGGTGAGCTACATATTCTGAAGTAAATTTGCCCAAATGTTGGAATAAAATCATGCATATCTCAAAGCAGGGTCGCCTGTGCCAAGTCCCCCAAATAAAACAGTGTACATCCGGTAAAATTAGGGCAATCAGAGAAGGGAGCCTTCAAATAAGTGTCAACAGTTTTTCAACAGCCTTCCAGTAAATATCCGTGGCCAGATAGGATGCTCCGTGACCAGTTTCAAGCACAAACTTACCTGCAATACCTGCAAAACATCCCAGAAAAACCAAAATACCAGGCTACACAATCAAAACGGACACAAAATCCATGACATCTATCCCGAGAAAGTTAAGCAATACAGCTGAGGTGGAGTCACCGACTTGACCAGAGAGATTATACTCTTGAACTAACTAACTAACAAAATGTATATATATATAAATATATATATATATATATATATATATATATATATATATATAATATATATATATATTAACATGTGATAAGTTGTTGTGTAACTTGTATAACACACACAACTTTACAGAAAAGAAAAAAGTGAGATATATTCCTTTTACAGAATCCTTCTTTAGGAATCTGCAAATTCGCAAAAATAATATTATTATTCTCACAACACAAGAGATCTTCACGTATCACACATAGATAATATAGAACAACTAATATTTTTGATTTATTCACCGACAAACAATACATGGTACCAGCTACCTAAAAGCGATAAAACATTTGAGGTTTAAAACATATATAGCTTCATTAAATATATAAATCTTTCTTTTGGATAAATATTCCTAACAATATTCCCGTATAGGGAAAATATAGATAGGTAAATTTATTATTTTCGGATGATCGGAGATACTTCAAATTTAAATATATAATGTATTTATTGAAGGTTACATGATGTCATTGTTTGTTGGTTAATCTGTCTTAAATGTTATTGTACATAACATTGAATAACCTGACCACCATCACAATAATCATGATAAATACTACTACTATCACAACTACTGCTGCTACTACTACTACTACTACTATTATTACTACTACTATTTCAACTACCATTACTACTACTACTACTAATAATAATAATACCTTACTAAACAACGTAAATAAATATCAAAAACGATAATTTAATACAATATTTCATAACAAAAGAAATTCAGAAACTAATAACATCCCAAATTTAACAATTGTCCGATAATAATAACTTTATTTATGTTTATAATTGTATATTTTAATTATTCTATCATCATTACATAAAATGAAAGTAACTGGAGAGAAAGACGAAAGCTAACATCTTGTATCTATCATTGAACCATCTTGTTGTGGATCATTATTAATTTACACTTTATTCTATTAGCTATTTAACATTAATTATTCGAATAATATCGTCTATAACTGAGGATATTTCCATGTGTGTAATATAAACATATGACGTATGGAAATAAAAATATCGCATTATCTTACTCTCCTAAAACTGAAGCGACAATATTTATTTGATAAGCGAATTTATATTATTATTAGATTTAAACACTTTTTAGTATGTAATTCAGCATAATGAGGAATCACCCGCTTTAACTTGATGAGATTCCTTATTTACGCGTAGGAATTTCAGGATTTTGTTCCTTAATTGTGGATTAACATAAATATAAATAATCGGATTCAGAACCCAGGACAGAAAGGGCAAGAATGTAAAGAACCGGATCAATACTCTGTAGGACACCATAGACGTTATCTCTCTGTAGCGAGTCGTGATCTTGCCGAAGATTGTCCCGAAAACGGCCAAACCCGGGAACAAAGTGATCCAGTAGACACCCGAAACACTGGCTATAATCTTAACCGCCGTGTTAAGTTTTCTGATGTGAGATTCATGGCTCTGGATCTGCGACGTTTCCGCCCCCGAATGGTCTGTATGGGCATTACTGGCCGATCCAGAACCGCCGTCGGGAATAGCTTCATTTGCGCTTGGGTTGATTCCAGGTTCATCTAAATTGGCTGAGGTAGACGCCACAACGCCACGTTCTTTCCGTTCTGATCCTGGGAACGTCGACGCATTTCGTACGGCCTGCATCTGATCCATAATGGCGCGTTTCTGTCTCCGGATCAGAGCATAAAGAGCGATAATGGCGAAAGTAACGAAGACGATGCTGAGTAAATGATAACAGACAAACTGACTTATCCTCGTCCAAGTGGTCTGGGAGTAGATACAGATCATACTGACGTGCGAGAAATACATCTCTGACGAGCTGATACAGATGGTATTGAAGATCACAGCAATCAGGAAGAGACCGGTCTCCAGGACAACAATACGCCATATAGTAACTGACCGTAGATACCAAAGTGGACGGTAGAAGAAGAGAACCCTTTCCACGGCCAGTAGACAAAGGCTGTGTGTATGGGCGAGGAATGGACAAAAGGAGAGAGTCTTGTAGACCAAACACTTCCATCTGGCGGCTGGGAAGGGATCGTGTCCGGACAGCGACACGTAGATTACCGACATATAGATGGTGACACTAATCATCACTTCGTAAATTATGTTGATAATCAGGATGGCGAAGTAAGGTGTGTGTAGCTTCTCATTGGAGAGGACCAGGAACGAGAAATAGCCACTCATCACACAGATAATGGTGACAGACAGGAAGGCGTACGTCGTGAATATGACGTGTTCGGTTCTGTCGATAAACATTGGCCTAGTGTCAAATAGTGCCAATACGTCTGTGGACGAGTTAGTTGTGGTGCTGACGTTCATTCTTCTTTCAGAGATGAAGCTGAAACGTAGAAAATAAATTAAAAAAATTATGCCACCGATTTATCGAAATATCGTCGACAGGAATGTGTAAGTTTGTATTGATGGTAAAAATTTAAAAATTTATTATTATTAGCTATCATTAACCAAAGCGGAAGTGGAATTTACTATAATATTTCATAAAATCATTGGCCGAATTATAACTATGATTACAGTACCAGGTAGGTTTGTTACCATGGTAATTATATATAACAAATAAAGTCAGAATGACCCATTACAAACTCAGTGTAGTCAGAGGGCAGAAGAATCAGTGAACATAACTATTACTCAGGAAGTGAACAACCTTAGACCTTCTTATAATGTCTAAACATATAGAATATATCTATGTTGATGAATGAAGATGTTCATTTAACTCAATGATAATGAGTAACAATATGCTGTATCTACCGACTGATTGTAGCATGAGTCATACTAATTGTTGTAGAGTATCTTGATCCGTATCTAACTACATTAATTTTACCGAATAATTGTTATATAAGTTACTAAGACTGAAGTCTTTTATTCCCCCCCCCTCTCTCTCCCTTTCTCTCTCTCTCTCTCTCTCTCTCTCTCTCTATCTATCTATCTCTCTCTCTCTCTCTCTCTCTCATATATATATATATATATATATATATATATATATATATATATATATATATATATCACAGATCCAGCCAGCCAACTAACTAGCCAGACAGTTACCCATGACGACATACATACCAAGGCACTTACCTGCATTAATATTAAAAAATACACACACATACATACATACATACATACATTAATAATAATAAATATACATGTTTTTAAATCGTAAAATCAACAAAAATTAGTCTTCTAGGTGATGAATAGTAATTTGTAAACATACCTTGTAATGACAATGATGTTCCTCGTTATTAATCTTGTCTCTTTATTTGTTATTCACAAGTTCTGTTATCAATAGTTGGAGTTCCCATTTATCTTTCTATGGCCAGGATTAGTGGTAAATCACGCTTCTTGCTGTGAGGAAAGATGCCGTGTCCACGTTATATAGTCAGGATATGGTGGCGGCAGTAACGTCATTAAATTGTCATAGGTGGCAGCACAGTACTGTGAACACTACACCTTAACTTAAACCAGGAAATGTACAACATAATCTGAGCTTTATAAGGCCGCTGTGAGGGATTTGGATAGAAGGGGTTGGGGTTAATTTGGTACGGTTCTGTTTATTATTTGGCGGGGCAGTTGTTGAAATATAAGGCGCGTAAGAATCAAACTTTAGAACATACATTATCGGTGATTTATAGATATATGAAGGTTTCCATTTTGGATACATCAAATGGCTGGCTACCAGTCTGTCACGTGTGCAAACAATTTAACACCAAATGCTTCCAAGACAAAGTATATTACTTAAAGAACAATAAATTCATAATGCATTATGACAGACTTACTGATGTATATATGCCGGCAATGGGGCGTGCTCAATTTACAGAAAAATGAATAAATTCTTGACCTTTTAATTAACGAACATCTTCATAGACCAACAACTTGGGATATAGTAATCTTAATAAATGTGTCAGCCGCTTAATTTTCTGTTAGATAAGTAAAGCAGTTGATGTTTAACGAAAGTTATTAGAGTGAAAGAAAGACGAACAAATGAATTTTTCATACAAGAAAAATGCTGCAAAAACGAGCCATTATAATTATTATTAATAAAACTAAAGACAGGAAGCACGCTGACGATATCAGCTTTAAAAAACATTAAAGTTACATGACATATTATGTATAATCCATTCAACAGTCAATACTCATGAATCTCAGTTTCCAGAGTACCAAACCTTCCAGGAAAGCTGCTACTTTCCAGGAATATGGAATGAGTGGGATTGTATCATACACTCAGACTCAACAGTATTTCAGGATCATAGTTTAACGATCTGATCTCTAAACTATTATTAATTCAATATATTAAAAAAAAAAATTTATGGTCAAAATATTTCTGTCCAAGACATCGAATTTCTAACACAATAACACACTAAGGTATTAATTTTGTTAAACATTTTGAGTTTATAGTGAGGACGTCGTTCATGGGTGTATTGCCTATTGGACATAGAGTTTATGTGTGTATTGGACACATAATTTATGTGTGTGTATTGGACACATAGTATCCACAGCTCAGCAGTGTGAGTATTAGCTGTATGATTTATTTGGAGCCAAAACAGGTTAAAGTATATATGTTATAGTTAATCTGTATAATCTGGTAATATGTATATTACCTGACATTTCCAGGTAATGTGTATTAAACCTCAGTTAGCAATAGACGTATTACGTAAGAGTATGGATCTGGTTGAGTTCGTTTTTCGATTACCCACGAGCTTTTGTGCTCTCAGTCGGTATGTGTGGGTCAGATGATGATGATTGGTGTTTTACGGACACTTTTGTGCACGTGGTAGGCTAAATGGGCCGAGCGACCTCCAAAGGTAATGAGGCGAAGTCAAAGATGAAACAGCCTTCAGATATGTCCACGCCGAAATTCGAACTCAGATGGTAGTGATCTATGATCTAACGCTAGCATCTAGACCACGGGGGCACCCGTAAGTGTGGATCAGTCCAGGTCGTATGTGGATCAGTCCATGTTGTATGTGGATCAGTTTTCCTGGTGTGTGTGGATCAGTCCATGTCGTGTGTGGATCAGTCCATGTCGTGTGTGGATCAGTCCTTGACGTATGTGGACCAGTCTCTGGCTGATATCGACCAGAACTATGTTAGACTGTTATGTGTCACGTGATCAGGTCTTTGATGTCGTTAGTCTGTGTGTAGGCTGGGGGGGGGGGGGAGATTGCAGCCTGTCCCTGATATTTTAGTAAAGGCAGTTTTCTAATAAGTACATATATGAATAGAACCAGAAATGTTGTTTATTGTTATTTGTAAATTATTCATATAATTCGACGAACAGAGATAACATTCTCACATTCTAATAACGGGTGATAGGAACAATTTCTAGGAAGATTTCCCACAACTTTATATTTCTTTTCATCGTCCATGTTTGTTTGTAAAATCTAACCTCTCGCTAGATACTGGAAACCTCGTTGAACTTACTATATTTATTAAAATACCTTGGCTTCGGGCTAAACATATGAACAACTCGTGTGTGTGTGTGTGTGTGTGTGTGTGTGTGTGTGTGTGTGTGTGTGTGTGTGTGTGTGTGTGTGTGTGTGTGTGTGTGTGTGTGTGTGTGTGTGTGTGTGTGTGTGTGTGTAGAGAGAGAGAGAGAGAGAGAGAGAGAGAGATTGGTGCGCGTGCACCTTAGCATGTAGTACCCGAAAGGGTCTATTTACTGGGCAGCTGATTAACTCGATATCATTAAGAATCTGTATCATACAACGAGATATTGTAATGAATTTATAAACAATCGCATAAATAAATAAATAAATAACACATATATTTTAGTTTATCAACTGTAACATGTTTTATCCTGATGTCTCAGGTCAATTAGAATGAAATAGACTACTAGATTTTAGTTTATCAACTGTAACATGTTGTATCAAGATGTCTGAGGTCAATCAAGAAATAGACTACTGCATCTTTATTGTGATGTGATACACAGCAGCCCTTATATCATCGAATATTTAGGTTATTAGGTTAATCTATCATATTGATGGCGTATTATATAACAACACATGACAACGCGTAATATTAAACCCCGACAGGTTGCTAATTAGTATTGTACGGTTGCGGTAATTAACAATTGCTATATACCGATGAATATATCGGTTCTCTAAAGGTGAGTTTTATCAAGAAAATATTATGAGATCATATTCAACTGAATATTAACTGAAATATTTTAGTCAAAGTTTATTTTCTAGTCACGTCGAGTTTAGTAACTTTGTTTTAAGATACTTATTTGGTCGACGTTGTTTTTAGAACAACGTATTAATGGACAATAAATTGTTTTCCACTTTTCTAAAATGAATGTCAGATAAATAAAATGTGCCCACAATGAAACATTTCTGTGCTGTTGTGCAATCAATATTAATATCGATCGATCAAAATTCGATCAAAATTTCACTAAATTCAGTGATGTTGGAAGGATTGACCTTTACTTTGAATTCCTCAATCAGACTGACACAATTAAGGGGTTTAAGAAATGATTAAAAAAATGTGAGGTAATAAACATTAGACTTTTGTCACATTTACAATAACATATACAAATAACTGTTATGATCTAAACACAAAATATATAAATACAGGGCCACTGTATTAACGTATTACCAGTAATTCTGTAAACAACTGTAATTAATTTAATAACAAAACATTATCCACAATGCGGCAAATAAATGTCAAAACTCCAGTTTCAAGACAAACACCAAGATACAATGATATATGCTATCGAGTGTTTATGGGCTTGTTAATGGACTCAGTCAAATACATGTAAGTATTTATAATTTTAAACAAGTTTGTTATGTATGAAATGTATTTGAGCTACATCAGATCAGAATATGTTTTAATTATGTTAAATAAATCTAATGCGCCTTAGAGCAATTAAAGTTGAATAAGGCGCGATATAAAATATTGTTATTATTATTCTTAATCAAGAAAGTAACATTAAATATTATTATATGATTATTAAATAATTGACTATCGGCTTATTATCTATTAACATTTTGATGAAATAAAGGTAATTCATCTTATAATTATCATAATTAATTTTGATTGTCACTCAGCTACTTCGGGACATACAATGTTATCATTTTCAAGCTGTTTGTCAAAATCCATTTGACTTCGAATTATTTTAAACAGTTATTGACGAAATGTTTCCATCTCGTCATTCACATCAGCGTAACCAGCTCACTTTATGTACCCTCATTCGGGTTAACCAGGTGGCCCTTGATCAAATCATTAACTGTAAACATATAGTAGTAGTAGTAGTAGTAGTATTTATTTCCAATTTCAATATCAAATAACGTATACATAATGCAATTTTACAAGTATATTACATATAGAGAAATTGGGGGACCAATGTAGCCGAAGCTGTCTTCCCATTGGCCCCGAACAATTATAGCTAATAATAGTCAGCTCAATAAAACGCCGTTTGTGTATTTGCAAGTCTGGTCGTGTGTGTATTGGAAGTATGTGGACCAGGTACCAAGGAATCATATAATTACCTAGACATGTGTGCATTGACAACAATAAGGGTTGTTGCATTTTACAGATGCTGAGTAAGTAGCTAAGATGTAACTTTTCAGGGTTTTCTTAGTTTTTGATCTTGAATTACAAGTGGAAAGGATACTATTCCAATTGTTCCATATAATGGGAAAATGACTAACGGCAACTTACTGGATAGTGCAGAGTTACATCGAGGTACATGCATATGACTAGATTGCCTTGTCACGCGATTTTCCTGTACCTCAGAATTTAGACGGAATAGGCCATCGAAGTATATAGGAAGTCTCTTGCTAATAAAGTCGTCCATGAACAAACATACCTGGTATTGATACATGTCACTTAATTTTAAGATTTCACAGTTTTTGAATAAGGGATCGGTATGATTGTTATAACCCGCATTATTAATAATACGAATAGCTCTTTTCTGCAAAGACACAGTTTTCTGAAGGATTGATGAATTGGCGTTCCCCCAAATTAGTAAACCATATGAGATATATGGTTGTATGAGAGCCAGGTATAAAGTTTTCAGACTATTTTTTGGTAGGAATTTCTTTACTTGTTTTATGCCATATAAGGCCCGAGAAATCTTATTTTTCACGTAAATCAAATGATATTTCCATGAAAGAGTCTCGTCCAGAAAGACACCAAGAAATTTGGTGGTTTTCTCTTGGAATTGAGAACCAATTTGCTCTAAATGAGTACCACCAACTGAAATGTCCAAGATGTTAAAATCCAAATTTTTTGTACCACCTTTGAAAACCATATATTTTGTTTTGTTTTTATTTAGCGAGAGACCATTTGCACAAAACCATTCAAATAAGTTATTCATTTCTACATTTGCCCTTTGATATAAGGTGGAAATATCAGTATCACTAATGATTAAAGAAGTGTCGTCTGCAAAAGATAATATATGTGCATTTGTGGATTTTGATATATCATTAACATATATTAGGTATAGCAAAGGACCTAGGATAGATCCTTGTGGTACCCCACAGTTCATGAATTCAATATCGTCATCGGCTGGTAATAGAACGCTTTGGTATTAGCTAAATCATGGACAGTCATACAATAAGGGTAGCTATTGAAGGTCATGTCACAAGTTTGTTGACGTCTAGATCTCAAGGTCGATCCTACTCACAATACCAAACACGTGATCAGGACACAAAGCTGGATGTCTCTTATTAGTATGCTTCTAACAGGAGACACACCTTCAACAATGATGTAGAATCCAGGAATACTAAAAGGACTGGGTCGTCATGACACTGTATAGGAATGGTGAACTGGAATCCCAAGATGCCGGCCTCAACGAAATGTTATTAACCTTTACTAAAACATATTACTAAAAATCCATTACACAAATTACATGTTATTTATTTAATTTTTGTTATTATTTTAGTAATAAGAAGCTGTCGTAAAATTCATTAAGCACAACAAAATTAAAGTTTCCATAAAAATACTAGGTTAATCTTTTTTGATAATATATTCTTTAATAGCTTTCTTTTAGTAACAGACTCTCATAGACATCTCTCTCTCTCTCTCTCTCTCTCTCTCTCTCTGTGTCTCTTTTCTTCTCGTGTGTGTGTGTGTGTGTGTGTGTGTGTGTGTGTGTGTGTGTGTGTGTGTGTGTGTGTGTGTGTGTGTGTGTGTGTGTGTGTGTGTGTGTGTGTGTGTGTTACATTATCTAAGAGTTTTATCTATATCTTCTAGTAATTGAGTTCTTGGATTTCGCATTAATGTATCGTATTCAACATTTTCAAGTGTTTTGTCCTTGCCTAAGATGGGTGAAAAGAGGTCATAAAATACATATGGAAATAATAGTCGTAGTAGTAGCAGTAGTACTACTACGACTACTTTTTCCAAATTTACTTTATGCAGTAATTGTTGTTGTAGAAATAGTAATAATAGTAGTTGTAGTAGTAGTAGTAACAGTGGTAGTTGAAGTAGTTGCAGCAGCTGACAGTATCAGTAGTAGTATATTTGAAAACTAATATATATTATTTAAATAATTATTTCAATTATTATCTACCAGGAAAATATATTTTCAAAAAAGATTGTAATCGTTTAAATTGATAAAATGGTATAATTGTATAATGTTGAATAAAGTAATCTGTTATGTATTTTGACGACATTTGTGCTTGAATTTCTTTTATTTTGTACTTGAGTAGAAGTAAAGGTAAGCCTCTGTTGTCTGTTAAGTATTAAGCAGGGCCGTATTGACCCCTAGCCAGGCCTATAGATTTAGACCCCTCCGGTACTTCAATCAGAATATATATATATATATATATATATATATATATATATATATATATATATATATATATATATATATATATAATATTAGAACCCGAGGAGGGTGGTAACAATATTAAGGCGTATTACTTTGGATCAACATCACAATGTCAAGGGTCAGGAGTTAATACAACAACAAAAAAAAAACCCAAGGTCATTTACTTTAATCGACTTGAATAAGTAACTGAATAAGACATTTTGTGAAGTCCTTATGTGAAGTCCGTTTCTGATATGATCCGTCTTGTCCGGATCCGTCCTAAGGAATCTTTCGTAATAAGATCTTATGGGTTTGTTTTCATTGACGTATTTGTCGAATGTGTACTTTGTTTTGCCCCCAAAAAAAACATATCATGTTCGTCACCAATATGTAAGTTATCTCTAGGTCATATGTGTTCGTTGATAAATAAGTACCGAGTGAACTTAGATAATGCAATATAGCATTATAGCTGAAACCGTATTGATCGATCTCGCTGTGGTGTCTCGGTGCAAATTATATTGAAAAGGAAGTTTCGGCCGAAAAGATCAGTCGATGTCCATATCGAATAAAAACAAAGATAGAACAATCGAGAATACAACGAAGACGACACGGACAAGTAACACGGTTTAATAAAGATCTAATAGAATAGAATAGAATATCTTAAACTTTATTGATCGATTACTGAACTATTTTTAGTCTTAAATGGCAAGGAATAATTACATCTTTGACTGTTCAGTGGTTAATGTGGCTAATCGCTAACTTCAGTGGTCTAATTGGTAACGCGGTTAGTCACAGATCTCAACCATCTGAGTTCAAATCTCGGCGTAGTCATGTCTGAATGGTGTTTCATCTTTAATTTCGCCTCCTTACCATAGAAAGTCGTTCTGCTCATTTACGAGTGGCCGTAAAACATTAAGCATCGTTAATGTTTATCTAAAATCCTGCTATTGTATCAACTGGATGCACACACTATAAGAGTTGTATTACGAAATCATTCCACAGCATTATTTATATCATCTAGTATGTTGTGTTTTAAACACATACAAAAACACACACACACACACACACACATACACACAACAATATATATATATATATATATATATATATATATATTGAAACTGCGCTGTTTATACGAAGATAGTTGTCAGATTGGTAAAGACAGTTTGTGGTGTATATCCTCTATAACTGTAGGCCATAATATATTTTAGATTCATATTATTTTTATTAATTAAGGAACAAAGTACAACTACCTGTTGTAATATTCCTGAAATTGTTTGAATAACTTCTCAGAATATTTCATCTCCAAAAGGTGTACAGCTTGTTTTCTTCTTGTATGTACTTTCTTCTTAAATTTGTTTTCTTCTTGCTGTGTTTGTTTTTCGTCTGTTACTTTTCTTCTTGTATTTATTTTCTTCCTGTACTTCTTTTCTTGTGGTTATTTTCTTCGTAAGGAAAACAACAATTATCAGGAATAAGATCATTTCTTATTTCCTAAATAATATCTACAATATATATATATATATATATATATATATATATATATATATGACGAACGCACCATATATGTAGCAATCTGCACCTCGCCACATGCGCATTAGACAGCCATTTGGTAAGCGTTTTAACAAGAAATATGAAACACCCGCCGAGTCAAATGTTTGGGGGTACCATGTCGTATTTTGGCGCTGCCGGTCTGTATTCATTTCCGCCTAACGCTACTGCGAATGGATCCAAGAACGTAGATTTGCTCTAACGGAAACTCCGGAATCCAGCATGCCGCGTCGCATCCAAGCAGTCATTGGCATATTAAATACTAAAAAGTAGTGTGTCTGACACTGTTATCAAGTTTCAAAAACACAGTCTTGTCAGTTTTATTTTTTTAATTCTGTCTGGTCTTAAAGTTTTGCAAATGACTGAATTAATGCGGAGTAGAAAGTGATTACAAAGTGTGTCTACTTGATAACCCATTGTTAAAAAAACAGAGTAAAATATTTAAAAGTAAATAATAAATATTGATCGTTTTAACATTAACATATGTGATATAAAATTTTACATAGATATATATATTGTGGTGAAAGACTAAGTTGTGACATTTTATGTTGCCTTAAATTTGATTTACAGTACAGGTGTAATTCTGTAATATTTCTGGTATTATATGAATTGTATTCTTTATTAATATGTTATAAAACTTATATTTAAATAGAAGACATGTTTATACATCGAAATGCTTTGTATTAATAGTCACATGTTTACAATACATTTTATGTTAAAATATTACAAAATGTAACTTCAGTTAATAGAACAGCTGGAGTCATCCGTTATTAAACTAATATCGCCAAACAGTGATATAATAATCAAAATGAGGATGAATTACGGTTTTGTACATCATTATAAGATAATTAATTCCAATTATACCTTAAAACATTTAATATTCAGACAATTTATTGGATATACCGATGTATTTGATAACACTCCCGTTATTGAGATTGAGACGAGTGTTGTTTATATTGATTTATAAATCTGGAACATTATGACGAGTTGTGAACGTGATGATTTAGACCCATTAATGTATGGTAGGTTACTGTTAAACCACTGAACAAATTTCTATTTCCATTAATAACTCAGGATTATCTATAAAAAGTCCTGTGTGTATAAAACACAGTCATCAGCAAACAGGTTATATAAGATTTTATTATATCATCGATCAAATGATTAAAAAAAAACATGGTGTCAGGGATCTATGAAACACAACAGTTAATTCGTTTACGTATAAAACTGTCTAATCATCTCAAAAAAACTACTATATATTAATCGTGGTCGAGTTAATAGGACTGAATACAGATTGGCAACATGTAATAAGTTTATACTTCTCCGGACAATCCTGAAGTTGGTACAGTATTGCAGTCTCCATAACTGCGAACATGTGACTTGTTACAGAGAAAAGACATTAATTTCACAATTGTCGGTTACACTTACACCTTACACTTTAAATATGTGTATTACTGTGACGCCTTTCCCATCTTGAGGAAGTTATACAACATGGTACGCAACAATGGTTAGATGGCACTTCTGTCAATACGTAATAATGTTCAGTCCATATTGAGTAAGTCGATGTTGAACTTATCTTGAGATAGTAGCAAACTGTTTGTGAATATAGTTTGTGTCTATTTGTTGAAGGTGAAATTAATAAATACAGTCAGAACCCTTTAATCCGAATATTGTTTATCCGACAAATCCATCATCCGACACATTATTGCCCGTGGCGGATTTAGCTCCATTATAAATTACTTTCCGTTTTTAGTTCTAGGAATAATTGTACGAATCACTCTAAGCTTCTTAAATACATTTTAGCCAAATTATCAATATTTTATTGAGTTCAGAGACGAGGCATGATTCTGGCACGGTCCATCAGGCCTTATGAATTCACCGATTACATTTTTTGAGGGGTGTTATGAGTATGAATATCCTTATTAATATTTGATAGAGATCAGGTTTTCATATTTTTATTATGGCTTTCTGTTTGGGTGAAATAAGGCATTCCGTTATTTTAGCCTTTCTACAGTGTTATATATACACATAAAATTTGGTTATAAATAACGAGGATATAACGAAATAGTAGCTTAAATCGAAGTTGTTAGCTGCATGGTCCAGCCAAACATCCATTCACTTCAATAGTAAAGAAACTTGGATTAACGAAATTAATAAAACGAAAACTTGCTTAAAACTCGAAGCAGCATTAAATCAATATAAATCGCTCCGGTTATAACGAAATACGATGTTTGAAATTCCAGTTGTCAGTCAGTCCAAAACGACCGTTGTGATCACTGCAATCGTAAATGCAACAATCAATATGAAAATGACAATCAAATTTAATTGCATTGTTTTGGTGACAGAAACATGCAATTTTATTGTTACATTAGGGTTCGAGTAGATGGCGAATAGATACTGACACATGTCACTTCAAAGGGTACCGTGGCGTTTGATAAACTGCGAACTTTGGATTGGTTTGCCAGCCTGTTTAAATAGAGACAATTTTGTTGCCAATGGTCACAGGTTCGAACCCCGTAAGAGGTCGAAACTTTTCCAGAGATTAATTTCTCGGCTCACAACATCGTGGGTGGCTGACCACGTTAAATGGCGCTGTTGTCTCCACTGAATTATTAAAAATAAAGGGGACGTTAAAAAAATCCGAGGACGTAAAACACTCTGGCAGTGCCACCCTCAGGATATTTCGGCTCCATCTTTCCGTACTGCTCCTCTGTGAGTGGTGCGGAATAAGCGACAGCCTGAGGATTCCCCCCCCCAAAACAAAGCAAAGCATCGCCAAATAGGCGACAGCCAGGGGTCTCTACCCCAAAGTAAGATCAGTAATCAAATATTACAATGGCTAGCAAACGTAAACCAGTATCTGTTGACACAAAGTTGCAAAGCTCTCGACGAAATTGACCCAAAAAAATTATTTCAAAACTCAGCAAGTCAGCAACAGTTTAATTCCAAGAAACAGTGTCTTGTAACAGATTTGTTCATGTAAAATCGTTAAGGAGAATGTGGAATGTCTTCCATTCATGGCAAAACACCAGACAATACACGTAATAAAACAAGTTATTTTCACCAATTATCACCCATGAGTCGGTAACTAATATTTGATACACACATGAAAACTAGGATAAATCGAAGTACCATTATAATGAAATGAATTCTCAATCCCCATGAAATTTCGTTATAGCCAATTTTTACTGTATACTTAGGCTCTGTGGAGATGTATTTATTATAAATCTTCACCACATACCACAACACTTTATAAAATAATCTTTATTGCTGATGTTGCTCTCTCCCTATACAATATCAGCTTTCATATAATAATGTATTATTATACACGGTCAGTTTTTAGTAATCAAATGTCAAGGTGAAATGACGCATTTAGATATTGTTAAATATTGCCAAGATTCAAGTACAGAATGGATGAGTACAGAATGGATGAGTATTATAACGGATGAGTTTGAACGTATGAGTACAGAATGGATGAGTACAGAATGGATGAGTACAGAATGGATGAGTATAGTACAAATGGATGAGTACAGAATGGATGAGTACAGAATGGATGAGTACAGAACATGGATGAGTATAGAATGGATGAGTACAGAATGGATGAGTACAGAACGGATGAGTACAGAATGGATGAGTACAGAATGGATGAGTACAGAATGGATGAGTATAGAATGGATGAGTACAGAATGGATGAGTATAGAATGGATGAGTATAAAATGGATGAGTATAAATGGATGAGTATAGAATGGATGAGTATAGAATGGATGAGTACAGAATGGATGAGTATAGAATGGATGAGTATAGAATGGATGAGTATAGAATGGATGAGTACAGAATGGATGAGTATAGAATGGATTTGAGTTGTCTTGTTTCTCTTGTCACATTTTCCGCTCACCTATTGAAGAAAGTAACAAAATTAAAACACAAAACGTTGTAATTTTCGTGTTGGCAACACGGTGAGAGATTTGACAGCAGATAGTTAGGTACATCACTCGATCCGTGTGGAATCTGGAATATTCTCCCATCTAATAAACCAACCATCTTTAGACAATATTACATGACACGGTTGAGATGGACAAATAGTTACTGGAAGAGACCAAAAAAATTGTAGTGTAATAAACATCCGAGATGGACTTTTAATGAAAGGGAAAAAATGTGCTGAAGACGGGTAAAATTATGTTTTTATCATGCTGCGTGAAACCTCAACCCCACCCCCCTCCCACAATTACCGATTGACTATTAATATATATCCGCCCGGTACTCACATGGGGCACCTCCGTGTTTTAACTGATAACGCGGTTGCCCACGGATCTGAACTACCTGAGTTCAAATCTCGGCGTAGGCATGTCTAAAGGGTATTTCATCTTTCAATTCGATCCATTACCTTTGGAGGTCGGCTCCGCCCATTTAGCCTATATTGTCCACAAAGGGGATCGTAAAATATCAAACATCCCGGGGACACATCATGTTCATCATGCATTATCACACACTTACAGTAGAGTCTATAGTAAACAGACAATGGATTTACCTTCATGTACGTTTATACAACCTGTGCCCATTAAATAATACCTCATCCACATATATGTGTCCGAGTGACACAAGACCGAGTTATAAAGCAAGTTGACGTGAACCTGAGAGACAATTCTAGTTTTTTTTAGCTTCATTTATTTTCAGTAACTCGGAGTAAAAAGTCACTGACAGTTCCTTTAGAAATTAATGCAATTAAGTCGTGCACAAAACTTGGTTGTCATAAACTGGCGGTGTTTATCGAATCGTGTCAGACCTCAAGGAGCGCATCACCAGATGGGCGTATGAACTATTCCTGTGTTATTGTATATTTGTTTTGTGTGTGTGTGTGTGTGTGTGTGTGTGTGTGTGTGTGTGTGTGTGTGTGTGTTTGTCCACCCAGCGCATTTGTCCCACCACCAACTCACTGACTCATGCTCACTCACCATGTAGCGTCGAGGCTGAACAAACACTGACTTTTCTCACTGACTTGTTCTCACTGATTTGTTTTCACTCACTCACTCACTCACTCACTCACTCACTCACTCACTCACTCACTCACTCACTCACTCACTCACTCACTCACTCACTCACTCCAAAATTTACCAAGTCGTATAATTGTATGATGTTGAATAAAACCCATTTAATCAGTTCGGTAGCGTTCGTCTGGTTCTTCGTAATTATTATCTCTATATTCCAAAAACCAGTTCCTATACATTGGCGCCATTATCACGCGAGATTTCATTTACCGGGCGCCGGGAAGTGAAAGAGAGTTTATAGCTCTTTGTAACAGGACCTCGTTAGATCGGTTAATTACTGGTAGACGTCCTCATTTAAATTAATAATGGGCGTACAGGTAGAAACTGTGAAGCCCGGAGATGGTACGTATACAAAAATGAGCGTCCCCTTTAACGTATTTCGTCAACAAATAGTCTAAACTATGGCCACATATTTCATAAATCTGACTGACAACTGAGGCTAGTCGTGAATTTCGTACAAACCATTCTCGAGTACCGGTAGTATGTTAGGGTCCAACCGTCCTAAATTCAAATCATATCATTTGATGTTTTCTGCAATTGTTCAGATTGTTTGATTTTTTTAGTGGTTAAAATGATTGCAGGGGTGACTGAAATGTAACTATAATATGTTTGGTGCAGACGTGAAGTAATTTCTCAATGAATTTATAGATTCAGTCTTTTCCAGACGATCCTAGCCGTAGGCTTGTGCTAATTATGGCTAATGGCAGTAATGCTCCATGCAGTGTAGTTGTTTAGATGGTGGCTCTTTTAAAAATATTTTATAATAAACAATGGTGTATTCGAGAGCTGTGTGACCCAATACGTCTGACTTCATCACTCGAGGTTTCTGTTAGGATTACCTCGCCTGTACTAGGCTGTAGTCTACTGGCTGTAGTCTACTATGGTTGTACTTGTAGTCCATATCAGTCCAGGTTCTAACCATGTTAACATTGATCAATGCAATGTGGGTGACCCTAACAGAAGCTATCTCATACCGGGATAGCTCTGGGTCACTGAAGTATACGACTAGCCCCCTTACCAGGTCAAGGAATGGACTATGAATGGGTTTAACTTGAAGCTCGATGAATATGCAAATTAATTAAGGGAATGTTACCCAAAAGTTGATAAACAGAACTTATTCAACAGGAAGATGGTATGAATGTATAAACTGGGTGTTGAATTATTGTAGCTAAGTTCTGTACTTCTAACTAAAAGGATTTTTTAATTAGTTAAATCGGAACATGATTCTGTATATGTCCCTTTAGTAATAAATAATAATCAGTTATAGTCTATAGAACATTAAATAGTGGTTATCATTTGAGGATATCTACCAAATTCTCATGTTTACTTACCTTTAGACAATTTTTCGCCTGGAAACATTCTTTTAAAAACCGAAGTCTTTTTAATTGTGTTCGTTCCGGTTCTATATAGTGCAATTGGTTTTTGTTTTGTTCCAAATAATATTCGGGTATTTTCTTGTTAAATTGAGCACCAGAATTATAATTTATGACATCTGGCTATCAATTAAAAATGTAAGAACAGGAAGTAACTTAATATGGAATTAAATTATTTAGAGTTTAAATTTAATTGAAATCCTGTAAACTTCAGATATTATTAAATATGTATTCATTAAATTATCAGAGCATCTTTTACTTTCTTACAAATGTTAATCCTTGTAATATTGAAGAATAACAAAATTATGTAATAAGTACCAATACTATTGTCATCATATCATTTTTGAATACTACAAGATGTTTATATTTATACATTCTTGTTGTGTTTTTTTATGAACATTTATCCATTTTATTGATTAACATTAGGTTAGTTTAAAGAGAAATCTTTAAATTATCTTCTCTGTAGCATAATGTCTTGGTGTCTGAAAGATAAAGGTTTGGATCTTACAAATGGTTGCTCTCCCTACATATAAACCATTTCTTTTCACCTGTGGAAAACGGTGACCCTCTAATAAATTTTCTTTTTTTTTATCACAGTTGCATGCACATAATTTGGTACAGATGATGCTTAAATGTGAAAATAATGAACTGGTGTTGACTTAATTTTAGTGTGGTGTGTTAAAACAATGCAAAAATCTTGTTTGTTATGCATAGAACCAACTGATGTGCAGTTGTCATAAATTCTTTTCATTTCCTTTTATACCTTTGCTTCTGTGATAATCTAACAGTATATTTATAAGGAACGTAATGTGTGCCGGCTTAACATAACCAGACTTTCTACAGTACCATCGTAATTGTCAGTTGGTGTCATTAAGGGATTATTTTATGACATGTCATTATCAGTAGTGCATCTATGTTTCATGTTTTTTCACTGCTCTAAGAAGTTTACATTTTGGCTTGTGCTAAGGCCTTTACCCGTTTATGCTTCGTCTCTGTTATGGATCTGTGTGATCTTGATGACTAATAAACCAAAGGACTGGTGCTCACATGAATACCATAACTGACCTATATGTGTTAATTTTGTGAGAAAGGCATGATGGGTTAGGGTGGGGTGATAATAAACACGACGTAAATGAAATCTAAAATGTCAAAGCTACACCGAGAATTCAAAACAAACATTCATCGGCCAATGTCAACAAAATAGCCTCATCAGCCAATGGATAAATATCGCCATTTCAAGTGTGATCGTACATCCCACTGTACGTACTGTTCCAACATATGATGAAGTAAATGCAGTGGGAAGGCAAATGAAAACAGTGCTGGCTGTTTTCTATTGATCTGGCTGTCTAGATAAAAGCACAATGATGATGATAAGCAATCAATACCCAGCTTTTAACACCAGCGAATTCTGAAGGATGCTGCTACAGTTATGAAAGCCAACATTTTATTGACTTGTTGTTCTGGGGTTGTTCTGCCCTTTGGAAATGTTGTTTAAGGTATGAATATTAAATGTACTCTTTGTTACTTTAGCAGATTTTACTATCAATTATTGCAATAGGAAGGCTCGGGTTACTCCGTTTTTATAAGATTCCCTTCTTGTTTCACTTACTGACAAAAATATGCATTCACACAAAATATAAGAAACATGAGTTTCGGTTCCACTCAAAGAAGAGTGGTGAATTGAGTTGTTAACACTTGTTCCACTACTACAACAGGAAAACTACTCACAAGGGTAGTGTTGAAGTGAAGGCTGTGCCATGTGTTTTCGTTGAAAGTTTTATCAAACGAGTAAAATCATCTGCATACTAATTACCCATGTGCTGTTGTTTAGAACTCCTTTTATAGAAGAAAAAGTGTGATTGGTTGAATAATAATGGGGACATCTTTAGCATCACTATGATTAGTTCAGACTCATTTTGGATGTACACCAAGGTCACAGCTTGCAATGCTGGTTGAACTGATGCACAAACGGCAATATGTGTTGATCTGCAGAAACATGCGATTGTCTTGAAACTCTTAATATAGTTACAAAAAGTATTGTCTTGATAAAAACATGGTCTCATAGAATTGTGATTCTGTAAATAGCTGAGTTGTGGCAACTTTGTGGCTATAACTTAGGCCACCTACAACAAGCTCAATTATATCGAGTTTGATTTTGATGAAGCCATACAAAAGTTTAATGAGTTAAAAAATGAAGAGCCATTTTCCTTATATCAATAAAAAGCTTCGTGATTAGAATGTTAGTGTTTCTATCAATATTGTCAAATTGATAATCAATAAATGTATTCCATTATAAAGCATGGCCAAAGTACTTCTTAATCAGCATTGATCATAACATATACAAACTGTTCACATCTGTCAGGGTGGTATTTTTTAATATAATTTCAAGAACATTTTTATTATATGTATGTGTATATATACGTATATACATACAGATGTAATTGAATGTTTGTTTTTCTGTGTTCGCAAAAAATTCTGAAAAAGGACTCATAAACAGCAGTGAATATGACATTGATTGGGAATATGTTTACTCATTAAAATTATTTGTTGTTGTTCTATAACCGTATTTATATGGGCTGTATGCCCTGGTAGCCCTCTGCTGGAAAGGAAGCTTTAAAGTCTGTGCACAGTTTGGCTTTTAAATTTGTATATATATATTTATGTGTGATGACATTAGGCTGTCTGTGCACCAAGATTTTGGCCAAATATCCCTCACAAAATATTGTGACCATTATTTCAATTTGTAGTTGCAACATGGCATTGGAAAAAAGTTGAATTCCAAAAGCAAAACCTTCAACATAGAAAAGTTGTTACACAGGTCATGTCTGCTCTAAGAACAAAAGTGTTGGAAGTCCATTTCACACACATCAAACTATTTACCCAAAAAGCAGATTGGTCAAATAATAGATGGTTATTTGAAGTCAAATGCTAGCACAGAATGAAATGTACTTTTAAGTTGAATAAATTTAATATAAATGTGTGTCTATTACTTAGTTACATTTCATATGAATGAAAATAATTGCACTTGCTGGATTTGAACCCAGGTATTGGGGGCAGAATGTTTCCACTATTTCAGTCTGAGATTCCACCACTTCAAATTAATATCTTGGGACAGGATCTCCTGACTCCCCATCCCACCAATAGAGTGGGATAGACTACTGCCTCAATCATTAGGCCTATAGCCGTGGGACTGTAGCCTGCCACATTTCATGTTTTGGTAACATTCTCAACTTTCATCCATATGAAATAAAGTATTTATTCAAAATATATCCAATACAGTATAGTATATAGCGCCTTATTCGGCTTGAATTGCTCTAAGGTGCTTTACATTTAAATCACAATTAAAACATATTCTAAGATCATATATCGGGGCGCCTCCGTGGTCTAGTGGTACCGTGCTGGACCACAGATCACTACTACCCGTGTTCGAATCCCGACATGGGCATATCTGAAGGTTGTTTCGTCCTTCACTTCGTCTCATTACCTTCGGAAGTGGCTCGGCCCATTTAGCCTACCTTGTGCACAAAAGTGGCCGTAAATCATCAATCATCTAAGATCATGAAAACATTTTATACTCGGAGAAACTGGTTTATATATTATGAATAGGCTATTTTAAATAAGTGGGTTTTAAAAACCTTATAAAATGTTTCTTTAGTTGCTGAGTTCAATATGGTTTGGCAACTTATTCCACAGCCTGGGAGCGTTTGTCTGGAAAGATTTCTCTCTGTAGATTGCTGTATGGCTTTCTGGTACTGTCAAAAGTGAACAGGGCTCCTATCACCGGTATATACTTTTGGATCTGATTGCTTAGATCTAGTGGTGTTGTTCCACTCAGTACTTTGAATGGGTGAAACAGGATCTTGTACAGTGATCTGAAAGTGAAACGTACAGGAAGCCAGTGCAGCTGGAACAAAACTGCTCTTTTGCAAGTGCATGTCACCAGACACGCAGCAAAGTAAGTGGCTTTTCAGGGAGATGGGGGGGGGGGTGATATTATATAACAGTGTATTGCCATAGTCCAGTTGAGAAATTGTAAGGGCTTGGTCTAGTCTTGCATATCGCATCATTTATTTAATTAGGAATAAGTCCTATATTTCTTACTTGATAATAACAGGACTTACATATAGAATTCACCTGCTTCTCTATTCCTAGAGTATTATCCAATATAAACCCTAGACTTCTTACAGACATGAACGAATTTATATAACTAAACTGGATCCTACCTTAACATGGCAATTCTCAGTTTTCTTCACGTGTTGTTTGGATGAGAAAACAATTTGGTCTTATCCTTATTCAATTTGAGCATGATGCTGTTCATCCAAATACTTGTGTGTTCAGTACAAGCTTCAATTAAAGATGAAATATCATCCCATTTATCACATGGCTTTAAAGTCGTGTCTATTTGTATATCATCACCATAACAATGATATTTAGTATTCTGCTATTTACTAATTTCACCAACTGGTTTGGTATACATACAGTAATTTTATCTCTCGGTGAGGTACAACTTTACCCAAAGTTAAGGCCTTTTCCTTGGTACCAAAGGAAAATTCTAGACAATTCAGTATTATTGGATGATTAATTACCTTACCAAAGCTGCAGATAAATTAAGCATAATTAATGCAGTCATCGATCCTTCATCAAGAGCCTCAGCAATGTCACTTTGCACTTTCAAGAGAGCAGTTTCTATTGAATGACCTCTATTTGATAAGCAGACTGATAACTGTGATTGGAGTTATTGTGCTCGTAAGTGCTTTTTTATAATAGTCCCAAGATCTAATATAGTTAATGTTTATGTGGTCATTCAAGTATGTACTATATAGTCACCAGCATACCATGGACACATGTTTTTGTCACATTATTGTTCATCACAACATCGGTATTCAGTAGTCAAGTTCATCAACACCTCGAGGCTCGATAGCAAAATACCAACTTGGCAGCTTTTGCATTACCAAGTCAGTTTATCGCATTGGTATGGCTATTGCCAAAGTTGGAGAAAATATGCTCTGTAGATGAAGAAGATGCTGGGGGCAAAGGGCAGTTGACCAGTATATTGTACAAAGCTCTGTGACACACCACACTTTTTAATGGCCTTCCACCAAGTGATTGGGTTCATCTGAGTAGTGTTATTCGGGAATAAAGAACCTGGGAATGGACTGGATTTGGCTTGATGAGCACCGACGTGACTGTTGATAGCCATTGGCTGACTGATACAGATTGACCAGTACAATATATTAACATGTAGTCAAACCGTAACGTCAGTTGCGTCTAAGTCTAACGTCAGTCACACACATTTACATAAGTTTCTTAGTAACAACATTTTATTTTTACCTGAAAAGGTGTGTGTTTTTGTAGATAGATTCATAGATAGATAGATTTCAATCATTATTATAACCAGTGTTCACCTGCCAACAGTTTAAGGAGAAATTTGAAATCAAGTTGACTAAAGGTTTGCTACGTACTTATCTTCCACCCTCATTTTGACCACAGCAGACTTCAGGATATATTGTTAACGTCCCTAGAGTATCTAAGGGTCTTGGATAGATAAACACAATGATCAGTGTTGATCAACTTGTCAAGAATAGGACTATATATATCTGAAATCGTAACGTCAGTCACGAAAGAATTGCCCCGGTGGAAGAAAGTCCTAGTGCTAAGAGAGGCGCCCCCATGGTCTAATTGGTAAAGCAGTTGAACACATCTCACTCACACCCATGGTCAAATTTCGGCATGGGCATGTCTGAGGGATGTTTCATCTTTCAATTCACCTCATTACCTTTGGAAGCCGCTCGACCCATTTAGCCCACCTTGTGTACAAAAGTGGTCGTAAAACTCCCAACATCCTTATCCTAAGAGAAGAGATGTGTGTTGACATATTCCATCTGTTAGGTAATACTTTGGATGAAGCTTGTAAGCCAGAAGATGTTTGTGGTCATTTGCTTGGAACAATGGGGATTCAGGAGAGTTTGACGTTGTAATTGGATCCACATATGACATGCATCAGCCATCGAGTACCTATCACCCTGGCACTGGTGAAGAGCTATGGCAATGGAGTAAACTTGTGGCGAAGTTATGAACATTATGGTAGATACAAACGTCTTGTATCTTCCTGGTGATCTGTTCATTATTGTCATTTTCATAATCTTGAAAGATGCACATGTAGTGGCTATGATTCTTCCGAAATATAGGAGCTCATTCTTCCACTGGGTTTCACCTGGAAATCCTGGAAGCTGTGGGTGTATGTGTTTTGAACAGTTGGATAAAACTGCTAGCTCGAAAAATCCTCCAACCGTAGTTAGTAGCCTGCCTGTTTACAATAAATAGATTGGATGTTATTCCATTTCATCTGTATTGCTGGTTGTTGTATATGAAGAGGTTAATGTATTTAGAGTTGTTTCTGGAATGCTGCTCTATGACTGTCGTGCTATCACCTATACACCAATGTATATTTACCATTTATACTTAACAATTTACATCCTAGCTTATACAAACATTTTATCAATGCCAGTAATCCAACCTTTTAACAAGATTCGTTAAAACGGTTTTATTTCTAAGCGTTCTAGGACACTGAATGGCCTAAATTGTGCAGATGTGTCGTTAAACAACATTCATTCATTCATCCATCCATCTTGTCGAGCGACAATAGTGCAGTTAGTTAGAGCATAGGACTCGTAGCCGAAGGGTCATGGATTCGACGCTCCGGAACTGCAATGTTGTCATATGGCGACTACTTTACTCAGCCATAAAAATGAGATTTGGGTCAATAATGGCAGCATGCCTTGTATGCTTTCTTGGGAGTTGAGATGTCTGTTGAATTGGAACAGGCCTGAGTCAGTGATAATAATACTGTAAAGTACCTTAGAGCAGCTTCTAGCTGACTAGGGTGCCATATAAATGTCACATATTATTATTGATGTCAGATTGGGACTTTGATGTGGATAGTGCAATGTAAGCAATATCTGTATCCTGCTTTCTTTGAATATTATGCATGTATATATTTCATTTTGTTTCTGGGTTTGTAGTTGGACAGGAGAGCATGTTATAGAAACCTTAGGATTTGGACTACAAACCTGACTAGATTAACTGTTGTTAATTTGTGTTTGTTTGATCATGGAAACCCAGTTGGATTGAGTGAGTTGAGGTTTTTGTTTAGCCCTGCCAATGATCACATGATATAGTTGAGGGGTGACTCCCTGTAGAAATATCCCGGAAACACACGTATATATATATATATATATCGGAATTAAACCCTGACCTAGAGTCAGTTTTTCTGGAAGTCCTGGAATTTTATTGATCTCTGAGAGAAATCCATGTATATTTATTTTGCTGTCATTGTTGTGGGAGTATCAACCCTCTGGTTTATCTGCTAAGATACGAACTCATCAGTTGTATAGATAGAAAATACAATATAATAATACTTGCCATATTATCATATTACAGTAATGTTATTACCTTAATTTTTGGTCCATTGTGAGATATGTACATATAATTGAGCTTATTATTAACTGTTCTCTTAACAATGAACTAATCTTGATTGTCTGGCATAATTCTGGACGTACAAGATTTTAGTAAACTACCAGTAGTTAGTGATACAGGTTCAGGATCTGACTTCTGAACAAATCTGCCTTGTTAACAATCATCAAAGTGTGTACATTGTGGTAGTTAAGATCTGTTTTGTTATGTTGTTCGTTGCTGAGAATATAAAGTTTTGGCTGGCATTTTTTTATGACAGGTGAATTAGTCGACTTAGAGTTTGATAAATCACTGTTCTCTAAAATTCTAAATGCTGGTTATAGATGTTAACATAAATACATGTATGATGCTCGTTATCTAGCTGTCACTAGCATATTAGCAGCATTGTTTTTTAAATTGTGTTGAAAGCTAAAACATCAGTATTTTCATAGCAATTGACTGTGTGTTTGGCTTTGTGTTTATACTGATGAATAATAGGTTTTTGTGTGTTGTGCCGTTATAATTTGTAGAAGAATGTATTTATGCATGTCGTGGTAGCAATGTTATAAACGTTCATTGGCATTGTGTATGAATGTTTTATGAGCCAAGGTAGTTCACGTCCAGATGTATTCTCTCTCCGGAGTCTTTAACCATAACATTCTTTGTTAGAAAGATGATTCTGTGTTTAGACTGGAAATGAACCCTTCTTAAAACTCAAAGGATTTGATTTATCTGGAAATTTCTAGTCTCTGACTCCGAGTTCACTGTAATAGATAGGAACAGAAATAGGAACAGATAAATGTTTTATATAATACAATCTGTTTAGTACATATTCTTACGTTGTTGTTGTTCTTGTTGTATAATTGCATAGCAATGTTTTGATAAATAAAATTATTTTATATTTATGTAGTTTTATTTCTAGTGGTAGATACTTAGTCGGGAAAGCTGATAAGTGTATTAAAAACAACTTACATTAAATACCATGTCTGCTTTTATGGATGGAGCTGGCTGAAAAACAAAAATAGGCCAGAATCAACATCCATGGCTGTTTGAGTGTACGTGTCTGATCTGATTTATCAGCTAGTTTTCTTAATCAAATTAAATCTGTGTAGTCTAACTAATTATCTGTAGACTGTGTCGTGAGCCGGTTGTTTAGTCTGTTAACTAATTTATTATTCTATGTTGACAATGCCCATAATCACAGACAGAACTTCATAATCTTATAGGCACCAGTAGAAATAAAGACAATTGTTTACTGATTCCAGTTGAGGTTTACTAGTGTTGGATATATACGAGATGGTTATAGTTTATAGTTACCATCAGAATAATCCTCATAACAATGGAAATAAAACACCCAGATGACAAGTATGGATATTACTGGTGAATGATAATTCTTTAGATTACAGTGCTGTGTTTATATGGTGTTTTACTAGACAGACACACACACAGACATTTGGTTTATTGTTTTACTTGTCTGTGAAATTGTTCATTACTGTGCCGACTAGCAGGTAGTTGTGTCTCTGTTAGATATGGTCTGGGATCACGGTGTACTCACATATTGGTAACGGATGGTGCTGAGATAATCCAGGGTTCTGATTGTTTTAATTGACATTTTAGCTCGTAGAGTAATCAGTAATGTGTAATACAGCTGCTGTACCAGCAAACTTTGCAGAAAGTATCCATCTTCGTGTAGCTGTAATTTAATTGTCACCTGGCGTTGTGGTTTAAATTTGTTTGGGAATTCTATCGGGTTAAAGGTTTCTCCAGAATATCTGGGTCAGTCTTGTGTAACCAAGTGGAATCTTCATACATACGTGATAAAGGCGATGCTTGTTAGCTTATGTGAGTGGATGATATACTGTTGATATGCATTGTGTTTATGCAACAAATAAATTCCTGTCTACCTTATATACTTCTAAGATGCAAAAGAATATGTACTAACCAGGAAAGAGTGTAACTTTATCCTTTACCAAGATGGTAAGAGTTTCTATTTCAGCTTCTCTGACGCAACTTATTTGGATGCGTTGTTTATGTTTTGTTGACATACAGTACTTGCAACTTTTATGTCATTCAGTAAATTCTGCTGCTTTAGGGGTAAAATGGATGTCAGTTTGAAGGGTACTAGATAAGTAGCCACCCATTTGTGAGTGTTGGTTTCAGGTTGAAGCTGTTCTGTGTGTAACCAGATGTTTATTTTTATGTGAAATCTTGAAACATTATATGGTTGTGCTTGTTGCAATATGAAATTTCTATTGGAAGAGTTGACTGCTTATGCCATTCACCAGAGTTTGATTCTACAAGGGGCATATAGTTATGGTATGTTAAAATAGTTATGACTGATATGAGACCATATAATTTATGACTGTGGCACCAACTAGTCTGAATCATGAGGAGAGAGTGTTGATTGTATAGATAATAATATGTGGCATTTATACAGTGCCATATCCAGATTGATAGCTGCTCTAAGGCACTTTACAGGTACTATTATCCCTGATTCAATCCAGCACATCTCAACTCCCAAGGGAACATACAACGTATGCTGCCATTATAGCCGCAAAGCATTACTCGGATACCTATACATCACATCCTGTCAGGTTCTCATTTCTGGCTGAGTGAGTTAGCCACATGACAGCATTCTAGAGCCACAAAACCCAAAATTTCACCACACCCCAACTGCATGTGGCTGGCTTTGCTCTGCAATTTCCTTTCCTACTTTTCAGGGTTTCTCATGCCCATCTTAGTATCACCCAAGAGACATTTCTTACTGAGATTATATTAAACCTAGCCATTATATATTACAAGTGCCGAGCTGATTAAATGTTTGTTGGGTATTTCCCGTGGGGGTCATCCCTACTGTATATATCCCAGGTACAAGTTACAGATAGTAAGCTATTCGTTCACTGGCTGAAACTAGCAAAGGTTTATAAATACGTACTCTCTATGGTCTTCAAATATGACTGTGTGTGTGTGTGTGTGTGTTGAAATACGAGTTTTATACATACACGTATGACATGATCCTATTCGGCAATGTACTAGTTTCATTTTATGACATGTTAAAAGTGTGATGTTGAATAAATAAACTGAAATATTGTACAAGTGTATAGTGATTATTATTTATGATGTAACTGTAGCCAGTAACCCCCCCCCCCCCAAGGAGTATATAATGGACAATGTTTTAGGCTTTCCACACTCTAGTTTCCATTTTTTATTACTTACCACTGTTATATATTGCATCTGTTTTATGCCTTAGTTGTCAGCTGGGCAGAATCTGGTTGAATTAATTGTCTTCTGCTTGCAGGCAACACATTTCCGAAGGTTGGTCAGACAGTGACAGTACACTATGTAGGTTAGTATATATCTAGTCAGCAGTTTGATATGGTGAAGTCTGTGGTTTATGCAATACCAGATGTTTAGCCAAGTTGAGATGTATTGTTGCTGTAACTGTAAGTTAGTTAAAAATAGCTGGGAAAACTAGTGACATTAAAATTGATTGACCTTTTTTGTGTGTTTGTGTTTTAAGACTGATGTGTAAAGTGTTGTGTTAATCATTTTAGTGTTTCTGAAGTTTGTTTCCTTCCCTTTTTCTAGGAACCTTACCCGATGGTTCAAAGTTTGATTCATCTCGGGACCGCGGAAAACCTTTTCAGTTCAAAATTGGGGAAGGTCAAGTGATCAAAGGTATGACATGTCATAAATGATCTTTTGTGTAGTATGCTCGGATCTGTTTTTATTTTTGTGTCTAGCTTATTAATTTTGCTTGAGGTAAAACTGTAATGTTTCTTAATAGAAAAAATGTTTGACAGGAATTTGTTTAATTATTTTAGGTTGGGATGAGGGCGTTTCTCAGGTGAGTGGTTTCTTTGAGTAAATCATTTTGTGAAGAAATTACTGAAGTGAAGTAGATGACTTGCTTTAAGTATACTGTGTTTGTGTTATTCTTCTTGGTAGTGGTATTCCAGATGTAGCCAGTTCATTTTAATGTTTGAGAACATTTTCTATTTAACAATGAGGGTATATAGCTTGACGTGTGAACCAAAGCTCAGTTAAAATGTGATGTTTTTGTTTTTTAGATGAGTGTTGGCCAAGTTGCTAAATTGACCTGTTCACCAGATTATGCTTATGGAGCCAAGGGTTACCCAGGAGTATATCCTTTTTACAGAACTAAATTTGTTGTAAATATTACTAGGAAGCAATTTTTTAATTAAGTTAAAGGGATAGTCCACCTTCATTTCATGTTTTGAAGACTAATACAGCTATACTCACAAATATCATAAATGATGTCAAAATGTGTAAACGATCAACCACATATTAAATAATAAAGTTCAAAGTCCTGGTTAATTGACTTTTAATGGCCTGTGAGCACCGTCATTTTGAAGCTAGACAGAGACCAGAAGCTCCTGAATGCTGCCGTCACTTCAGCATATCCGGTTGACCTGAAATCTGTAGAGCCCGTATAAAAGCATGTAGACAAGTGTGAGCAAAGAATTATTCCAGAGCTAAACAGCATTATCTTGTTAAAATTACGTCATGAATGACATACAACCATATCAGTTTGAGCCAGAAGGAACCTGACAAGAGGAAGATGATCCAAAATGGCTCAGAAATTAATGCTCAAGAGAAACTGTAATCTGCGTCAGTCGAGAGAACGCCGATGTGACGTCATTTCAGTTTTCTCCTTCCCGCCTTCGAATCTAGCTTCAGTGATTTGGATTATTTCCCTATATCCATGATATCGGGTATATTTCATGATTATTATTGTGGAATTTTTGGTTACTGTTCTAAGCATTACATATTTAAAAAATATTTTCTGAGTGTGGACTATCCCTTTAAGCATTAGCAGGATTATTGAATTCTGGGATGATAAATGATGATTATTTTGGATTATATCTTTTTTTAGTTAAACACATATTTTACTGTGCTTAGTTAGCATTCCTTGACGGCAGCTCACTATCCCGCCAAATGCAACGTTGATCTTTGAAGTGGAACTTCTTGGCATGGATTGAATGATTTAGAGCAGGCCATGTGAACAACTTTAGTGTTGTCCTAGAACTGTATGGCCTAGACATAGGTAGCCATAGCATTCACTTGTTACCATGGTAACTTCTGGCAAGCGGCTGATATGGCTACGTGTCGTGTCTGGCTATTATCCATACTATAACTCTTTCTGTTCTGGTAATGTATCCTGCATACAGCTGCTCTGTTCATTACAAGTAACGTAATTTTTAGGCAATAGGGATCTGGTTTTTGTGAACAATTCCACTCTCGGACAAGTTGGTGACATGGAAATAATTAATTAAACAATAGATCAAGTTAAAATAACGAGTGGCCAGTTTTTGGGGAACTGAATGCATTTCATCATCTACGCAACATTCATCCATTGTTACACTTATATATTATTAATTATCATATCAGGAATCAGTTGGTGAACTTCTTAAGGAGTAATCGATGTTACAATATTTTGTGTCGTCTGTCATTAATCAGTGCTGGCTATTCTTGGCCTTAAAAATGTAGATATTTGTAGTCTTGCCCATTATGTGTAATAACCAGCATGGTGCAATAGATACACATCTTGAAAACGAAGACCATCTTCACCATTTAGTATATTTACGCATTTCATCCCGTTATCTGTACCCTTTAACTTAGGCTTTGGTGTCATGTTTTGCATTAATCTATACTTTATTAATGTTCGGAAGTAGCCCATCAGCATGCTTTTTAGATCATGGATAAATTAACTACCACTTTTAAATTCCTGAAACGATATTGTTCTCCGATAGTTTTATGTAGGTCAAGTGTCTGATTTCTTTGTTTTTGGTATTTCGTCGGTTACTTTTCGGTAATAGCAGTTTATTATTGGGCATTATCGAGGGGAAGGCATGTAGTCACGATCATTTGCTGCATCTCCTTTACATAGAAGATTCAGTTCACACAAGATCAGGTTTTTCATACACCATCGCTTGTATATAGATCACAGTTTATTGTGTGCTCTTGGTATACGATGTGTAATAATTGATGTATCATCAATAAGCTGTTATCAAAGCACATTATGTTTTATGCCCTCGACAGCCTCTTGTTTTACTGTGGTTTAAACATCCGGTTTCATTAATTATTTTTAGAGATGATGGCTAGACATGAAATAAAATAACAAAGTAGTGTTAACAGCTTGTCTTCCTTGAATGTTATATGTGATGGGATTAGTTGTGTATGGATGTGACATAATTTGTCGTTCTGTATGTACCTGGAGCAAAAAACCCCTGGATAGACGTGAAAAGAGCTTTTATTTACAATTCACACAGAAATGTGACGTTCCTTGCTGTGGCATTTTTACATGGATTCTGTCGATTTAAAATGGTCATCATCAATCGTGGAATATATGTGTCCTTCACTACTGAGAAAATCAACCGCTTCTCTGTAAAATACGAAGTAACGTGGCATTAAAACTACGTTGTGGAGGTCAACACTACATTCATAGTCTTATACAGTTGTATAAAATGGTTAGACAATTAGATCCCAATGAAATTACTGTTTATATGTGTAACAGAAACAGTTTAGTCGTAAAAGATGAGACAAATACACACAGAGAAGTTATGCTAATGGGAAATATAACCATGTCATTATTCAGTGGAATTGTCCTCGCACAGAATCACTATCCAGATAAAAATGTTGTTGCTTGCACATTGCAATTTGAATAATAATATGAGCATTATAAATGGAATCCTAATCACTACATGCTTTCACAAATAAAAACGATGCATTCCAAAATTTATGAAGTGTATATTAAAGTAAACGTATGCAGAAGTCACACGTACCGAAATGTACCAATCGTATGAGTTGACTACACTCAGCGATGAGCTATGGAAACGTCCAAATACTTTATTTAAATTGAGAGTCAATATTGCGAAAGCCAGGAGCTGTATAGTATTTACAAAGATAAGACAGACATTTCCTCTTCAAAAGCTGCAGACTGCCTCTTTCTTGTCCAAGCAAATAACATCAAAATGTTTAAACATGGTAGTCTCGATCTGGCGTGTTTACTAATGAATAACCATCACAATCATACAACTGAACAATAATAGAAAAATTATAAGAATTTTTTAAATATTGTGCCAGAGAAGTATTAGGGTTTTGATGGGGGTACAGTTATCTCCAAAAACACTTTAAAACCCTTGAATTTGGATATTTTGTTTAAGGGCACCCAAAAACCCTTGAATATCATCCATTTTCAAACAACCACCGTTTTAAGGGTGGTTGTTCCTGAATTTTGATAATAAACTTAATGGTATGTGTCCATTTACATATCGAACATAATTATATAATTAGCTGAAGTATCGATTTCATTTGGGTTGTATTCAGAAATGTTTCAATATTTTTAAAGTATCCACTAGATAATCTCGGTGATAGTTCAAGCAATGGGAAATTGGTTTTGATTTGATAGCGTGACGGGGAAAAACGTAGTGAGGAAAAGAATGGGCCATTGCTATGTTACACATCATCCACCATTTGAGTTATGTGATAAACAATGTCTGCAACAAAAGGGACAGTGCACATTTAGTGTGGAATGGCTACAAGGAGTGGGTATGCCATGATCCAACTGGTAACAATTGCCTGGTGTGATGCAAATATTGAGTCAAATCAATAAATGTTAGCAACAGCGAATGGTTTAATTTGGATAGTCACATCAAAAGTGCAGCTCACAAGAAATGCATGGCCGCAACACATGCTTCCTGAGGCTGCTCAATGAAATGCCAGCTTAACATGATGATTACTTCAGGATCACAAGTAGAGACGTGTTTCCTAAAAATGTTTTTAACACCTGTTGACTAGAGAACGTTCCAGTAGCCCAGCACCTGCTGGAGATGTGGCCACATATTAAAAAAGGAAACATTCCATATTCGCCCACAAAGGCCTTTGGAAGTGTATTTTAAGCAGTTACCGATCCTCTAGAGATTCACAGACCATTTGGACTGTTTCATGTCTGGCCAAAGTTATTATGTCATTCCTCATCCAATATCAAACTGATCACCTTATGTTACCATTTTTGCCTCACACCTACATCACATGATCAAGCAGCTACTTTATTGATTTATGAAGCATGGCATTGTAGATGGGACTAGTTCCAACAGCCTATCTGAGCTCAGTTTGTTCGATACAGTTCTGATGAAGAAAACAGCCAATGTTGACATTAGGTTCACCACTGATGCCAAGTTGAGGCTCCTCCAGGGATCTTCAAAATCAAACCTGACTCACAGAGACAGACAGGCGTATTGAGTGTTGTGCCTTTCTGCTTGAAATTGTGGTTCACATCATGCTGAAGGCACCACTGAAGTACAGTATTGTACAAAACATTGATCCCAGTATCAGGACAGCTGTGTCTCAAAGTTCAAGAAATTACTACAGATATTGGTGAGCAATGGCAAGCTCAACAGCAACAAATGTGATGGCATTCTTCAACAATTAAATGTTCTAATGCTGTTTTATTTTTTTGGGGAAAATGATAGGTTTTGTTATTTGCTATGAGCTCCTTGATTTGTTGTGTATCTAATCCTTTAATTATTGATTGATTACTTGCAGACACAAAATATGACATGATAACCTGGTCTCGTAAACAAATGGACTGATAAATTAAATACATAGCTGAAATATATACCCTTGAAAATGACACTTTATTCCAAGAAAACCCTTGAATTTAATTGTTGGTGGTTTGTATGAACCCTGGGTGTACAGGCTGACCATAATCAGCAAATCCAACCAAGAGAATTTTGCAAACATATCCACCATTCATTTCCTTGCACCAGATACCACCTAGATTGACATACCTGATAGCAGTTTGTGGAATCCCTCGAAGTTTTTCAAAAAGGTTAGTGATCCCAATACCACGCTCATCTGTGCAGGCTGATATTGCCTGAAATACCTGGATGATAGAGATGGAAAGAACTAGTTTAGTTGTACATATGTAAAATCAGGATCTTGTCAATTACATAACAACAATAAAAACTGTATCCTTGGAAACTACTCCTGTATCAGACATACCTGGGCTTGGAGAGGACTCAGTCCTGGATCTGTGTGAGCGCCTTGATAACCTGTATCCATGTCACTACCATACTGCACTGGTTTGCCACCCTGTTTAGAAAACAACAGACACTGTTTTATTTACTTCTTCAAACAGTAAGCACATTCCTAGTACAGAGATGTTACAAACACCCTAAATATTCACAAGTGGGAAAAATGCAATGAACAACGATAACAAACATTGCAGAAAAAGAGAACAGTTTATTGCAACCTGACCTGGCAACTGAAATAACAATAAATTACACGTGCAATTTCAGATTTTACCTAACACAATATTTTGTTCCGAGCCAAACTCATTTTACAACAGTCCTTTCACAGCTAAAGGCAGGTTCTGGACAAAAGTGGTAATTTACTTCATATGTCTGAAGGTTCTAATTTCTAAACTAGAAAAGTTTGAAAGCATTTAATAGGTTCCTGAATAATAAGTGCTTTGTAAACATTCCACTGTGTTTCTCATATATATTATGTGAATATCATAATCTAAATACAAGGTCCATGTAGACATTTTTGTTTAAATAACCACCTTTTTTTATGAGAGAGCAGCTTTTGTTGTCGTGTACCAGGCTATTATTTATCTATTGATTGGCTCTTCCTGTATCAGCTGACTTATGAGGACACCAGAAAGACATGTTGAGGGTCAACATGTTATCAGAACTAGATTAAATATTATAATTAAATGTAATTTACACTTAACTAATTATTCATCTTTTGTCACAAATGTGAAAGCTTTCAGGTCACTTTCCCTATTGTTCTTTTTTTATATTAAACCACACTGATTACAGTTGACAAGTACTAATCCAAGTTGCTCATTCATGTTGAATATGATTATTATGGTTGGTTTTAACTTGGCATGAACCTATGTACCTTTTTCTGTATAAAAGGAATACTATTTACCTACTTAAATCATGATTTAATGAATTCAATTAATCCATTCCAGGAGTTCAGCAATTTCTTTTATGGAATTCAATTACAAATTAGCTTGACATTGACATTAAAAATAGATAAATAACTGTTTTATGTTATGATACAACCTGAGGAATTTGTAAAATCTTTTCTGATTTTTACAATTAAATTCCATTTGGTGATCCTGATATGACAAGATAGTATTCAATCTAATATTAACCAGAACTGAAAAACTAAACATATTCTGAGTCAGGAAACTGACAAAGTGCACAAAATAGCTGAGTTCATATTGTACCTTTTATACAACAATCAAACCAAGTAAAAATAATCCTACTGCTGACTAAAATATTGGGCAACTGATCTTTCATCACGTCATCACAGATATCTATTTCATGACTTATTTCTAACAAGCAGCAACATTTAGTCATACTAACCCCAGCCACTCCTTTTGTCAGTGCCAGATGACCATGAATCACTTCAAGCATATGATATGTCAGTTCATTCATGTTCGTGATTGGAACAATTTTAAAGGTCATCAGATGGTGTTTGCCCTGGAATGATCTGACATGGCCATGTACTCGGACATAGAGGTTCTCCCTGAGAGCAACCACCCTGTCTTCATCTGGAGTAGCCTCCTGGAAATTGATAACACCAATTATGCTAATTGATGAAATTATTATTACAGAATGTATAAGTATTTCATTACTCTTACTATTATTGTTAATTATAATTAACAATAACATCCATAAAATAATACTGTCACCCTGTTCAACTTGACTTTTGAAATGAAAGTAAACAGAGGAAAATTATTTGGAAAAAGGTGGCAGATCCGACCAGTGCAAAGACTTCTATAAGTATAACATAGACCAAATGGCAAAAATGAAGGTTTTCATGTTAGTCATGCGACCTATGTGTATTGCTGTGCAGCAATTTTCTACGAACACGGACACTTTTTATCTATTGCATTCTGAATGAATGCAATGCAACATGGGATAACAGTGTACGATATAAAAACTAAGTATATTTAGTTATTGATTAGTTCTACTATAATAGTATATAATTATTAACAATTATGTAGGTTCTGCGGACACATGTATATCAATTTCTGTGTGAGGAAGGAGGTGCTGAATATTTATAAACTCATTCATTTTATTATGCAGGAGAAAGATATCTGAGGAGAAGCTTAAAAAGGAAGAAGGACAGAGATCCATGTTCAGGATAGCAAAATAACTGGCAAAGGAAAGGTACGATGTAGTTGGAGTAAACTGTTTGAGGGATGAGAATGGAAACAGTTGTAAAACCGGAGATGGTCAGGAGGAAATATATGGAACATCTTCTGAACACATGGAATGTATGGGACGAAATGATAGGTGGTAGAGTTGATGGCCCAAGAAAGAGTATCACAAGTTTGAGGCAAAGAGAGAAATTGGAATACGAAAAGTGGGAAGGCACACAAGGTGGATGAAATCATTCATGCAGCTGGCCAGGGTGAAGATCTGCGACATGGTGATTGATGATGGAAAGGTACTGAGAGACTGGGTGCTAAGTACTCTTATACCAATTTACAACGGAAAAGGTGATGCATTGGAGTGTCCAGGTCATATCAGGTGATAAAGTGGATAAAACGTGGAATGAAGGTATCATAGAAGTGGATAGAGAGAAGGTTAAGAGAGAACATGAGTACTGATGGTGTGTGGCGGGAAGTATGACCGGCTCTCGATGTAATGGCACCGGAATATTTCTCGGATAGTTCAGCTATTAGATAAGTTACACCAGTGAAACTGGTGTATTTTGCATATTATGTAATATAGATTTAATTTAGATTAATATAAATTGATTATATTTAGTTATTTTGTATTTCTTGTATTTTCTTTTTAACTGCTCATTTGACGCCCTATATTATCGCCCGCTCCAGTGTTTCCCATAAGAACTCGGTTTTTGCTTGTGTATGTTTTGTTTTATTTAATTTTTTTATTTAAATTTTTCACTTATTTTATTTCTATAATTATAATGAATTATAGTAGAGGTCAGTTGCTTGCATTACGACCCTATGGTGATAATACCATTTGTTTAGCGATGCGCCCACGTAGTGGAAAACATCCAAAGCAGATTGGGTCTGATGCCAGTAATTTGATCACTGTGCCAATAAAACCATATAATGGCACAGCTGTACAAAATGTAAGTATTGGTCTTATTAACTGTCAGTCGATCTGTAATAAATCAGATGAAATATCTGATGTTGTTAAGGATATGGATCTTGATGCTCTTGTCATAACAGAGACTTGGCTGACTGGTAATGTTTCAGACCAGAAGATTGTTGGTGATGTGACTCCAGCTGGATATTCATTCCACCATGCAGCTCGGATTCACAAAAAGGTGGGGAGTCGGCATTCTTCTCCGTGATTCTTTGAAGTGTGAAACCCATTTGCGTTTTCAGGCTAAGTCTTTTGAAAATTACCAACTGACTTTTATATCTGGGGGATAAGTGTTCGTGTAGCTATTATCTACCGATTACACCCCACTAAGAAAAATGGCCTGAAAGCAGCAGATTTCTTCAAGGAATTTTCGGAATTTGTTGACTCTCTTGCTACCAACAGTGGTCATCTGTTGATCTTAGGTGATTTCAATATACATTGGGATTGCCAGAGGAATGCAGATACCAAACAACTGGCTGACATTCTTAGATCTGCCAATCTCAGGCAGCATGTCCAAGAAAGAACACACAGACATGGTCACATCTTAGATCTTGTCATCTCCCGTGATGATGACAATTTGATTAAAGGTGTGTCTGTGTCTTCCATGCTGTCTGATCATTTCCTTGTTGACATTAATGTATCTTTACAGAAACAATCTGTTTCAGCTAAAGATATTTCATATAGAAGATACAAGTCAATTGACAAGGAGGCTTTTCTTGCTGATCTGCGAGTCTCTTCTCTGGTATTGGATCCACCGGATGATGTGGATCATCTGGTGGATCTCTATGATAATACATTGAGAGACATTGTAGATCAACATGCACCTTTAAGGACAAAGGAAATGCCAGCAGACCAATGCTTCCATGGTATAATAAGAACATACAGGCTGCAAAGAGACACAGAAGGTATTGTGAGCGTCTGTGGATCAGGACCAGTTTGTGTGTTCATTTTGAAATGTTCAAGGTCAGTAAAATTCTTGTTAAAATACCCTTGCCTCTGCTAAATCTGAATACTATAATAGAAAGATCAAAGCATCCAAGGGAAATCAAAGGACTGTTTTCAGTGTTGTGAATAAAGTATTACATAAAACTCAAACTGTCCTCCCAAATAATATCAACTCAGATAAAGATATGGCCCATTGTTTTAATAACTTCTTCTGTCAAAAAATATTAAATATACATAGTGGGTTCCAGTCCAGCACCTTATCACAGGGTACACCATTGGTAGAAGAGTCCTGCATATCCATGATGGATACATTTGAGCCTTTTACAGAGACTGATATCAGACAGTTGCTGAAAAAGTCATCTAATGCTTTCTGTGCAGTTGACCCTATGCCTACATGGCTTGTGAAAGATTGTCTGGATGTTCTGATAAACCAATTACAAATATAGTTAATAAATCATTATCTCTGGGTGTTTTCCCAAGATCCATGAAAGCTGCCCTTGTAAAACCATTAATAAAAAACCACACTCTGGACTGTAATATTCTAAACAATTACAGACCTGTTTCAAATCTTACATTTTTATCTAAAGTTATAGAAAAGGCAGTTGCTTTCCATCTAAGCAAATATTTAATCAATAATAACCTTAATGAATCACTACAGTCTGCCTATAAAAGTGGTCACAACACTGAAACAGCCTTGGTTCGAGTGAAAAATGATATTATGATGTCAATTGATCAAGGTAAGCCAGTAATACTTGTTCTTCTGGACCTGTCTGCTGCATTTGATACAGTTGACCATAATGTACTTTCTCTAGGTTAAAAGACATGTTTGGTCTGTCAGGTAGAGTACTTGAATGGTTTAGATCCTATCTGGAACAACGCTCCCAGAGAGTGTCTGTTCATGGTATTTTATCTGACATTCAGTTTTTGTTATCTGGTGTACCACAGGGTTCAGTTCTTGGTCCTCTGGTTTTCACAATGTATACCCGTCCTCTTGGGATCATTGCGCAGCGATATGGGATTAAATATCACTTGTATGCTGATGACACACAGCTGTATATATCACTGGATCCTGACAATGAGTTAAATTTCTCCTCTTCCTTGAAGAATTTAGAACATTGTATTGCCGATATCCGGCTATGGATGACTCAAAATCTTCTAAAACTAAATGATAATAAAACAAATATTTTATATTTGGCATCACCACATTGTGTTAAATCCCTAAAGACACCAGCATTACAGATGGGTGCATCTTCGATTACCCCTAATGGGTCAGTAAAAATCTAGGGGTTATTTTTGACCAATGTATTAACATGCATGAACATGTCACATCAGTATGCCGAGCTGCCTACTACCATCTTAAGAACATCCACTGTTTAAAAGCATTCTTGACACAAGAATCACTTTTAACTGTAGTTCATGCCTTTGTTACATCTCGTATAGACTATTGTAACTCCCTGTTATATGGCATATCTGATTATAACATTAATCGCCTTCAGCGAATTCAGAATAGTGCAGCTCGCATTGTAACAAATACTAGAAAATATGATCATATTACCCCAATTCTTCAAAAACTACATTGGCTACCTGTTAGACAGCGTATCCATTTTAAGATTCTGTTAATAACTTATAAATCTATTAATGATATGGCACCAGAATACCTGTGTGAACTGGTTTCCATTAGAAAGTCATCCCGAAAACTCAGGTCATCCAGTCAGATACTATTGCAGGTGCCAGTGTCTCGGCTCAAGTCATATGGTGATTGTGCGTTTAGTGTTGCAGCCCCCAATTTGTGGAATAAGTTGCCGGCAAATATTAGAAATTCGTCGTCTCTTGGAAATTTTAAGTCTCTTCTAAAAACACACCTATTTAAGGTCGCTTTCACAGATAAATAATTATTATCTTTTAAATCATTACTGGGGTTTTACAGACATTATTTGGGGTATTATTAAATTACATATTATTTGTACAGCGCCTTTGAATGGCTCCTGCTAGTAAGGGCGCTTTATTAAATATACATTATTATTATTATTATAATGGAATGCAATTTGAATTTGTGCCCAGAAAAAGAACAACTGATAAAACACTCGTAGTATGGCAGCTGCAAGAGAAGTTTCTGGCCAAAAAGGAGGCATTGTTTTATGCGTTTGTGGACCTGGAAACGTACCAAGAGAAGTTGTTTGGTGGGCACTGAGGAAACAGGAGTTGAAGAACAGCTGATGAAACAGTTAATGACAATGTCTGATAATAAAAGGAACGTGATAAAAATAAAGCATGGGAACAGTGAGGAGTTATGGTGAAGGGAAGGTGACATCTGTGAGTAGTGCAATGGTGAATGGAAGAGAGACTTGGGGCATGAATGCAGAGCAGATAGGATGATCTGATTAGAAGATATGAGAATGCTGTGATGGATATGTGGTGTGTCTGCTGTATAAGGTACCAAGTGTAGAGCTGAGGGAGAGAATGGAAAGTGAACTGGTGACAGAAGTTGTCAAGAAGAATTGGTTGATGGTGGTGACTGGGTGAAGAGAAGCAGATTGTACGAGGTGGATGATGTGCGAGTTAGACTGATGATGATATGGAACTAGGTGGTGCAGGGGTCGAAATAGTAGTAGTCCGAGGACTATCAGAAATTCGATTGGACTACAGATGCTGACACCCGCAGTAGCCCGATGGGTGATGGCCAAATACAGAAATAATTTTAATCTTTGACAGCAACATCTACTTACCAAAATATAAAACAAAAATGAAAGTGGTGGAGCAAATTTGTTATACAATACACCAGCTGATTGTTATTGGTTGTCATTAAATATTATTATCATATAGAAATTAGTTACTACTGCTATTTGTGGACTACCAGATATCTCTAAGGACTGCCAGATTTTCAAGCCAGGTAGTCCTACCGACTACCATATATGTTTTTGAGTTATTTCTACCCCTGTGGAGAAGGAGAGTGTGTGGGCTGAATCGGGTAAAAACATATGATAAGGTTAAATGAAGAAGACTGGTGTGGGAACCCACCACCCAACCCCTCGTAAGAGGGGAAAACATTCATAAAAAGATTTGTTGTTGTTATATTCCACAATATACTCACATCATTGTCTACAAACATACGGACATCAAGTGGAGGACCTGTCATGTCATCTATAACATATTCTATCTTTGTCGCTGATTCTTTCACCGAGCGTACCATGCCAACTATTGTTACCTGCATAAAAACAATTTGTCTTTAAAAAAAATCAATACATCATGATATTAAAACATGTCAAGAATAGCTTCCTAGTTGTTTTTTTGGCAAACCATGATATGTACACAAAGGAATTATTAAATAAACTGACACTGTCTGTTACAGGTTCATACGCAATACAGTAATTATTTTCCAACGTTAAAATGAACAAGTGTTTTAAATTATAATTTTAAATGCTGGAAATATTATATGTAAAATATATGAGGTTTATATGATTAAATCAAGTCCATCCTGATTTTAGTAGATTGTTTTAGGTTTAGTATTGGAAAATTCTTCAAACCTGGTTCAATTCGATGTTGTCTACCATAAATTTGTCATCCACTTGTTGGGTGCTAAGTACCTGTGCCACGGTACAAGGCAGACATGAGATTGGCTTCAGGCGAGTCTTCAGAAATATTAAAACACAGTTAGCTCCAACATCATTAACAACTGCTACCAGTAAATTTCATTTAACAAATATTGCTGTGACACTTATATATTTCAGCTTATAAAGCAACCTACTAACCTTTCTCTCTGTACCACCCCCCTGAGGAGAGCTGAAGTTACTCTGTGAGTTCATATATCCTCCTCCCTGGTCTCCATAACCTGGAATGTATTGGGTACATAGAGTACAAAATTTAAAAAAAATGTTCCACAGCTTGTAACTAATGGTATCAGTTTGAAACAATTCTAATTTTAAACAGATCATATATTGTTGATATTGTAATCCAAAACGACCATGTTTTGACATCTAGACTAAGCTAAATAATAGGTTCTTTATGAGGCTGTTTTTACAAACAATGAAAATTGTATGGCAGGAAGGAAAAAGATGAGGGTTCTGACCTCAGATGGTACAGAGATTAGGTAGCCACCTCAATCTCTATCAAGTCAGGTCATAGATGCTCTGGCTTAGCCATCTTTGCAACCGTACCTGCCCCATGCTCAACCTAACTACAACTAACCGACACTGGTTCATTTACAGCTTGTGATAAATGACGTCAGATTTCAGGAGCATGCAGTCTGTCTGGCTTAAAAATGGTGGCACCCCCAGACGATTAACCAGCACTTTGGATTATTTAATATGCGATTGGTCACGTTCACTTTTTGACATCATTTATAATTCGTGTGAACATATTTGTAGTCCTGAAATTTTGAAATTAAGTTTAACTATTCATTTAAGCCTCTGACCTCATGGGTAGAGCATGAGACTATTTACCTATGGCTATGATCATTCTGTGTGGGAGGTCACAAGGTTTTCGCCATCGAATATGCCATCATTCTAAATTTCCATATTTTCAATGAAACTTGAAAGTAGCACCACAGTGGACGTACATTGAAATAACAGTGTGCAATGGGTGGTGGTGGGACTCAATATTTCGGAAGAAGTGTAACGACTAAATTCCTGTACACTTACGACTAGAAATATAGATCTATATGTTTAAATTCCATGACTTTCAAGGACCTCTACAAAAATTCCATAACTTTCCAGGCCTGGAATCCAAATTTTCCAATTCCATGACTTTCCATGTTTTCAAGGACCTGTGTGAACCCTGTACAATTGTGACTATCACAAAGATAACAATCACAATGTAAGCACTTTCATAAGAAAATAAATTTGATAATTTTAATAAAGAAAATTATACAAACATAAAGAGCTCAGTTTCTATAACCATATACAGTCTGAGTTATATCAACAGGTAACATGTAAAGAAAGTTATACACATTTAATCAGATAAATATCAAGAATGTATGTCACCAATTACTATTTATTAGTATTGTCGTGATTGTGATCGTCATAATGATAACACCTGGGAGAATAATTCAAAAGTTAACTTTAATAATGTATTTTTGTCTTCAAATACAAAACTTCTTAATCTCCTCAGAAGTGGACAAGGAATTTATTACTAAAAATGTTAACAACACATTTTTGCGCGAAATTGTAAATTATTAGAGTTGTTCTTTGGAAGGAAAAAAACCCTGAAAAATATGTCTGTGACATTACTTTTGTTGGCAGATGGTTATTTATGGGAGTAATGAGCATCTGAAAATATGCAGTACATACATTTCGAAGTCAAATTGTGAAAAATGGTCATATTTCAACAGATAATGAATCAGACAATAGTTGTTTATTTACAAATGTGGTTAGGTTAAAGAAATGAGAGGCAGAAAAAAAATCCGAGAGATGGAGTAGCCCTCTTGACACCTCTCCAAGCAACACTCACAGTTAGCCATTGTTTTTTTGTGACATTCGGCCACGACGTTTATGAAAGTGCCTACACAATGCTAACATACATTTATGATAATTGATATTCCGGTTATTAAAATGTGTATAACTTTCTTTACATGTTACCTGGCTATTGACATAATTCTTTTTTCACCCTACTCTGACAATACATTTCACCCAAATAAGTTTGGTGCAAATTTGCAGGTACTGAAAGAAAAATATATACATTACATGCTTAATGTAACCAGGACACTTTTGTCACATCAATAGTGTAACGTGGACATTCTGTGTTACAATAAAATTAATTTATATTATTAATAATTATTTTAAAAAAATTAGTGGAAAAAGTTAAAGATATATTTATTCTGGACCATAAATAAAAATATTAATACTATCTGAAGCTAATATTAGGGAAGGTGGTCATTTTTTTCAAATTTTGTGGCTCATTGGATAGGTATTGTCATACTAAGAAGAAAATATATAGTTTAACGGGGCTATCTTATTTATAATTATCGAGTAATCGGCTAAAATATGCCCCAAATATAGCCACTTATTTGACAGGTCAAAGTCTAATTCCAGAAATGTACCATTGCCAGAGGGGAAGGTTTATGAACATATAAATCACCAAATAATTATACCACTGACCTGTTTTCATCATTTGTGTAATGTAATATTTATATATAACACATAAAAGAAAGAAATATGTATCAAGTTTTTATATTTTTCAGAAATAAGGCTGCAAAATTGGCCCAAACACCAATCTGCAAGTTTATTTTAGGACTGTCTGAAGTGAGAAATGGTGAAATTTTCAAATTAATCATAGAATATCCATTTTTGTTTCATTAGATAGGTCTTGCAGAAACTAATATGTAATTTGACATGATTTTCTTACATTATTTAGGAAATATATACCTCAATAGGGTAGAAAATGGCCTCAGTAATATTTTTGATGGCGATTTTAAATAGATTTCCACAAAGTTCGAACTATTTGTGTGTTTCTTGATGATTGGGGAGTTATAATTAGTTTAAATTGACAAGACTTAAAGATTGATTTACCGTAGAGATAACTGAAATAATTTAGAAGTGGAACTGACCAGTCGCCATCTTGGATTAGGCCGACAGTGACATGTCTATTGTTTACTTTTCGCTGACGATTCACGATCAAGGCCCACCTATTTGGTTGTTAAAGTGGTATTCCTATGTTTTGTTATGTATAATTAAATGGCCGGCCTAATTAAACATATGTGTGTTTGTTTACAAAAAATTACTTGAATGTCTACGTGCTTATATGCTTTCTAATTATCATGTCTATGTCGGTTCTAGTTGCTCTAACATTGTTTCATCGAGTAGATTGTGGTTGCTGGGCATGTTAGAGTTGTGCATGTAAACAACTTTGGCACAGGAAGTTTTAGTCAATACAATAACACATTGGAATATATGTGTTGTACAGTTGAGCCATAGTCAATCTACAGAAGATCTTCAGCTTCTGGGCAGAATACTAGAACGGCGACCGCTCTCCTACCAGCTCCTCCAAGCATATGCCCGCCTATACAGACCGTGAGTGTAGGCCTCCATGGGTGGACTGTTACACTACTGTTATTCAAAATAAACTGTTTGATATTTATATTATTCCAATAGACTATAGGCCACTGTAGGCCCTATGAATGTATATATATATATATATATATATACAACTCTATATATATATATATATATATACAACTCTATATATATATAATTATATATATAAAAAGTAATTGACATGGGCCAAGATTGGCGATATACAAACACGCATCTACAATAAACACATTAATGCAATACGGGCAGAAATCAATATATATTTAAAATTTTATGATACCCACATCGATCTCGGCCCATTGATATTATGGTGTGAGCAACTATTTTAATGTTAATCGCTTGAAATACCTGAGTCGAGATCGACGTGCACGAGATCCCTTTATAAGCACTTGTCAAATAATATTCACGACGCCCCTACTTAGCCTCAGGCTACTAGACTCTCTATTATTCTATAAGTTTTAGTCTAACGTGATCATGATTTAGTTTTTTTTTAAAGACGCGTGTTGTTACATCATGGTGACATTTAGCAAATTATGTCTCATATATATATATATAATAATTCTATATTATATTAATATACTATTACTAGGTCAGTAGGTGTCCAGAAATGGTCTTGTCCCGAAATGACCGCATACCTAATTATCGTGATTAATATATTTCCTGTGACCGGGAATAGATATTGTAACAGAAAATAAAATTACTTTCCGCTGTGCTGTCATACATAGTAGACTAACAGTCATTAATATTGAGTGTGAATGACTGAATGTCCAAGATATATATTAAAATATTTAGACTAGTCTAGCAGTGCCAGTAGCACGGCGGAAAAGTTACTTTATTTTCGCCCTAATTTAAATTATCCTCCGTGAGAAATCATTCATGTGCATATGTACGCATCTAAACTATATTCAACTTTATATATATATATATATATATATATATATATGAACTATACCTTCACTATTAAACATCTTGTAATTTATATTTAAAACCAAGATAAAACGAACACGGCAAATGGCGCCAATTCACTACCCGCTAGGAGCGTTCTACCTCGCGTTCATTTGTGCCCACCGTAAACTGTGATCAGGGCGGATACCAAATTTTAATACAGTTTTGTTTAGTCTTATAAATGAAAATATTTTAACTGTAGTTTTAGTTATAATTTAAAATGCTAAAACAGATATTTTTAGCTATTCCTAAATTCGATTCACTTTATCTTTTAATAGAGTTATAGGTGCAAATTCACGTTCAAATGCGACTTAATTTATATTAATTAAGCCTACATATGTCTGATGCCATTACATGACAGGCCAGTAACCGAAAAAAATTCAAATTGATTAAGACTCTCATAGCTTTTATAACCTACTGCTGCTCTAAATTACCACAGTAAAAACCAAGCTATATATCAATGTATCTGGCAGCTTCACGTGTCCCCTCAGTCCTCAAACCCTTTCCCAATCAGACGCATTTTCTTAACGTCTGTACTCACCTACGGAATTAGGGAGCTATCGGACTCAGGACATTATAACTAGAAAACTGCAATATCCAGGCGAATTTCGAACAGAAATAGAAGTCATATGGGCTTTTGTTCAAGTGCTACGTGTTTAATAATAATAATAATAATAATAATAATAATAGTAATAATAATAATAATAATTACTAGTAATATAGTAGCAGCAGCAGCTGTACTAATAATGGTAAATGAGAGGTTTTATAAAACGCCAGATGCGGCAATTAAATTATTTTCCAACTCTGTACACAATTAATGAACATGAACGTACGCGTATGTTCTGAGAAAAAATAGAACCAAGTAACAGAAAAAGCTTTTCATTAATTTATAACCAAATCTATAAGAAATGTACAACATGAACAGCTTTACCCTACCACGCAGCCATTTTATTTAAAGTGACTGTTAATTACGTATGAGGAAATAAATTATTACCTCATCATCGTAGGAAACAAAACTGGTAGACAGTAATTAAGGAATCAATCAATATTTTTTATTATTGAATTGATAAGTTTAGTCAATTATCATGATATGAGCCACTGTGATACAGGAATGGGGTTAAGTGAATAATTAAGGAACAGCAGCAGCTAGAAGATCCGCGGATCATACTTACCATGCAGTTCTTCCCCATAAAACGCTAGAAGCTTTCTAACGAAAAAAGGCAATTCAAATCTGTTGTATTACAAATATAAATCACCATTCAGATTATTACTAATGGCATTACAATATAATGATGTTACTAGATTTCCTTATGTAACTACCTTCCCCCCCCAAAAAAAAAAAATCAAGTATTTTAAAAAGTAAGATGGAGGTTTTATTTTATAGCAAAGCCTCATCTACTTATGAACAGAAATTTTTAACATTTCCCTGAAAACCTGAATTCCATATACATATAGCATCTCCTATATACGGCCATACCCATAACATTCCTTCTAGAAAAGCCCTTTTCCACATAATGACCCATATATGTATTCAAAACGCCCCTGTGTATAGTCTCAATCAGCACTGATTTACGTATGTTTTATCCGTACCTATCATTTTTCAAGGGAGTGAGGTATTTCCCGATATATATATATATATATATATATATATATATATATCCGTAATTAAGTCAGTGAATTTTACCAGCTACTTCACTTGACTTATAACCTACTTTGATCTCGTTTGAGATAAGCCGCTGTTGTTAATTTCAAATTGTTTATATATAATAATCATTGACCTAAAATAAAACTAGACCGAGCACTCAGTGGTGTTTGATTGGGCCGCCATGACCAAACAGTGCTGACTTCCGTTCGGGGCAAAAAACAACGTTGAAGCGGCTGCGTTTCCAGTTTTGAACCTATAAATACGGACATTTATTGTGATATGTACATTATAATTTTGTGCGTGCAGAGAATCTGTGTTACTCCTGTCCTATTATATGTACTTTCCAGTTGCACGATTGGATGAAAAACTCCTCCTACTGTAATGCCACGGCTGGGATTGGAACCTCTGATCTCCCGCTCAACAGGACCAATAATAAGAAAGTCCCACGCTCTTATAACCCACTATATAGGTCATACCGTGAAATCAACATTTTCACTCACATACAAGTAGTTCTGGTATAATGGACTCACGTGTGGGTATATACGTTATCCAAGTACACAATGGCATAATGCACTCGGATTGGATCGAGTGATTGTATTCTGCAGGCCACGTTTTTGTTGGTGGCCTTCACTTTTTTGCTCATTTTCATGCATACTGTACTTAAAATTCTGATTGGCTGATTGCTTAACTTTCCCTTTTCTATTTGTAAATATAGTAGGAATGTTTGGGTTTGCACTTCTTACATAGTGCAATCGTATAAGTAATATGACAATACATAAACTAATATGCAACTTTGCACATATATGGATTGGATTGTTGAAATGTTTCTCTTTCCATATTCACTTGGATGCTAGTAGATACTAGTTTACACTTGAAGTCAAGTCCAAAAGTCTATCAAATTACTCAGATGCGGGTGAAATATCAATATTAACCTACTTCTATCAAATATAATATAATCAGTTCATACACGTATACGCGCAAATTTTTTTATAAGTGAACCGAAAAAAAATAGGTCACCTGGTCATTGCCTTAGACATATTTCGATTTTGGCGGATCCTAATTTTCTCCCAAACAAGCTGATTACATTATCAGTTTCTCAGCACACCTATCGTTAACCTGTGACAGTCTACATATGTTAATGGAACAACCCAAACACTAATTTGACTATTGTATGAGGCCTTAATTAACACAAACTGGGCATATTTGTCACGATTTGCTGAAAGATTGGATGGCATTTAATAATATTTTGTGGTACTTATAAGTGTCGCTGATATGAATATGTTTGTGTTACGATTTTTGGACGAGAAAAGGTTTAATAACACCGTCTCGTGAACTTAATAAACGCTATAAGAATCAAATTGATAAAAAACAAAGCACATCCGCATTCTGTAAAGTTCCATCAATATCGTTTTATGTACAATAAATTTAAACGGAAAATTAAAGATATATATATTATGGTAAACTATTCACCAAATACAAACATATATACGCAAAACATGAGGAGCAAGAAATTCACTTATAGGTAGAACAAAGGATAAAATAAGTATCTCCGAAACCTTCAGAGCTAATAATAAGGAAATTAATGACCCTCAAATATACAAATGACATATACCTTCTTCCAAATTTAACTTTGATACGTTTATGGGTGATAAATCTCAACAAAACATGTTCTTAGCACTAATTAACATATGTCCAAATGAAGTGGCCACATTAATTGATTCAATTAAACTTAAAAACAGTTCAGGACACGATGGAATAACTCGATCCTGAAATTTCATAATACTGATAAACAAATCTCTATCTACCGGAATAGTTCCTGAATCACTCAAAATAGAAAAGGTCACCAGAATATATAAATCGAAGGACAAAGAACTCTTTAGTAATTATAGATGAATACTATTATTACCAACCATCTCCAAAATACTTGAGAAAATAACTCATAAAGGACTGTATAATTTCTTACACAATCAATTCTCTACCCAAGCCAATATATGGATTCCGACAAAAATGCTCAACCATACAAGCAATACGTGAATTTGTAGATGAAACAATTAATTACATCATTCGAAAAGAAACAAAATACCATTGGTATATTTCTGGACCTCTCCAAGACCTTCGACACAATTGATCAAAATTTATTAATAAAAAAAACTTAACTGGTATGACGTACGTGGCACGGCTTTGGAGTGATTCGGAATAGTAAACAATTTGTCCACTATAAATCAAGATAGTAAATCATCCACGCACACTATTCCATGTGGAGTTCCACAGGGTTCAGTATTAGGCCCATTACTTTTTATTGTATATACAAACGATCTTCTAAATTGTCTTATTCATTTAAAATCTATTCTATTTGACACAATTAACTATTTATTTGACTTCAGAACATATTCTAACTATGTTTAAATCTGTAAACCTTGATCTTGAATCCTTGACGGAGTGGTTTCGGGCAAATAAGCTCTTATGCAATGAATATAGCTCTACCATGCCATGCCATGCCATTCGAATTGTTAAAATAATCCATATTATGAGCTCACCAGCTTACCGTTTAAGAAATTAAATATTTTCAAACTACTTCACACACACACACACACGCACACGCACACACACACATACTTAATTCAGGTTGGTAAATACATGTTCAATTTCCCCCCCCACCCCAACCCAATCACACAAATCATTAATGACAATATATACATGCCCATGACACTCGAAACAGAAGTAAACCTCACATAACATAACGATCGACATATATCAATAGTATCCAATAGTGTATAACTCATACAGGTTCTGAAATCTGATGTTCGATCCCGGAGATATTAGCTCAATGAAAACTGTTAAATCCTTCAACAAACATCTAAATAAACAACTTATCAATAAGTATTAATACTGACGATGCCATCATACTGGCATGTTGAGTGTTTGTCCCCACGACTCTCAACAACCACCATATATGATGTTATATATATCCTGACTGTAATGAGAGCCTTAATTGCGACTTTTATCAAATGTTTATTGATCCCAACGAGCTGTCTATACCTGTGACACATAGACAAGTAATAAAGTATAGCTCATTATATTTGTTCAATTTTATATTTACATGTAGGAAATTGAATGTATTAATGAAATATTCTATCATAGCGTAAGACTTTATAGTTTTCTGTATTTCATTAGCATGTGAGTGAAAATATTGATTTCATTCACAAATAAGCCAGCTTCCGAACCTGTTCATACGAAGTAGTATCTATACACCTTTAATATACGTTCTATATAGTTATATACCTAGCTATAGCTATTTTATCTGAAATGATTTTAGTATAATTCTATAATGGCTCGTAACAACATTCGAACCTACCTAATTTCTTGATTGATGACAAATCCTTAATTATTTTATTTCCACTTCATAATATTCCATACCAAAACGGGCAGGGGCCATATTATACTACACTCTTCCCATACATTATAGTACTGTCAGCAAAACTTGGAAACATATATATCGATCACTAGTTATTTCAGTTTTATCTTTGGAACTATAATTTGTGCACGTTTAAATATCTTAAACACTTACTCTTGATCATTAATGATGATCGGACGAAGTTTAGACGCTACTAAAGCGTGATTTCGTATTTTAATTATTAAACGTTACATCCAAGATCACGCATCTTAAATTCTCGCGAGATATCCCATGTGTATCTGTATTTGTGTGTATTTATATCTATGCGTGAAGGCGGGTCTGCATCTGAAAGAATTAAGAGATTATTGATAGCGTATTTTTTATTTTTTTAAAGAATAAAACATACTTAATTATTCCATGCTTAAAGACGGCGCTATAGTCCGTAAAAGTTCGAATTACTCATATAAACAGAATGATATATTTCTATGGTAACGTACGTCACTGGTCACATATCACTGATACCGTGGTTCATATACCGAAACTGTTCTATGCATGAAAGGTGTTAAATTTTTCACTTCACCGAATTGCGTTTGTGGTGTCCCATATATTTAGTAGTAATATCAAGGGATCAGAAATCAACAACATATAGACCATCACTAGGAAACATAATGCGTCAACTAGGAGTAACTGTCTGTAGGACACCACTGCAGCTATAGCGTGTATTCGGTTGTACCCAATCTGACAAAAATAATTATTATGCCAACCTAGGCTAAACGTACACAGCTAACTTCCCTTTTTGTTTTTAGGAATTTTCCAATTCACACACACACACATATCTATATATATATATATATAGTATACTATAAAGTATGGTATAGCTTTATAGACCTGTAAAACCCGCCGTCTCGCAATTAGGTACTACCATTGATATATATATATATATATCAGTGGGTACTACCAAAACAGTTTAAAATTACACGGCTAAGTACCGTCCAACTATAAGTTAATTTCGTGCCTATTTTATTACAACGAAATCAATTTCTTGCGAAATCTGTCTTAAAATAATACGTAAATAGTTACTCCGTTATTCCCGAGGCGGCGCCACTAACATTTGATCTTCAGGTAATTTTTTACCTGGTCGAAAGTTCGTCAGGCTTGACTGTCTGGCGGAAGTGGGACATCACTGACTTTGAAGTATGCAGGCTCTCTCATATGCATAAAGAGGATACGCCGAGGACCTACGATCTAAACATATAATCCGCATATACGAGGTGGTTGCCGTAAACTGGTTATGGGCGACGTTAAGGATTCCAAGAAAAAGGGGGTAAATATCTGATCGTTTATTTGTTGTTTTTTCCAAGCCACCTGACGAGCAGCACGGTTAAAACTACGCGGAAGCAGCGCGTAATGTGGTCCGTTTTCCGGTTGCTCATTCGGATTGCTGTAGATATTTTATGACCACTCCCTGTCCCGATTGATCTCTAATTATCGCACATTCTGTTGTCGTCTCGTCGTAGGTGTTCAAGAAGATGCCACTTTTCAAAAGCAAGAAAGGCGAAAAGCCTCCAAAAGAGGTGGACGGTCCTAAGAACGAGGCTACAGCTAATGGTTCGACAAAGCCCCCTCCCACCCAACAGAATGACGTCTCGGCGGATGATAATGCTGCGGCACGACCAAGACCTAAGTTGGTATTCCACTGTCAGCAGGCACATGGCAGTCCGACTGGTGTTATATCGGGATTCACCAACGTCAAGGAGTTGTACCAAAAGATAGCCGGATGTTACGATATGGATGCAACTGAGGTTTGTCTGACTTACTAAAGTAAAAATCTAAATCAAGATTACAGTTGTCATGAATTGAATTGAGAGCTGAAATGTTATTTTATAGATGCTAAAACTTTTAGTTATACAGTGAAAACTATCACCACGACCACCTCTGTTGAGCTAGTGTTTCATCATTTAATATTCAGAATAAAATTTACACATACAGCCTAACCTTGTAACTTGTTGAAGTTTGGGGTAGAGACCCTTGGCTGTCACCTATTGGGCACAGCCACTACGTGTTGACTTCTGCGAATTGGCAGTTGTTTAACATAGTGGTACCTCAGTTTACCATAAAACTTTAAAAGTCACTTTCGGAGGAGAAAAACGTTACCAGTTGCCTTGTTGGACTAAAACCTCCTCCTACTATAATGTCGCAGCCGAGATCTGAATCTCCGGCCTCCCGAACAGCATGGGCTATGGGTACAGAAGTCCCACGCTCTTATCCACTAGTTCATAGGGGTGGTCTGATCTGTCCTTGGTATATGTAGGGATCTTTCTGGAGAAGTGGGGTTATGATGTCTGGTAGGAATGTTGATTTCCTTATGAGCAATGCTGCTAGGTGGCGGTCTGGAAGTTTGTGGTCTTCCAGGCGGAGTTGACCTTTGAGTATGCTTCGCGTAGGCTGTGCAGTTAAGCGGATAATGTACCGGGTCGTGCACTCGTTGACAGTGCCAGCATAGTGTTCGGGGTGATGGGCCTGTGAAGTTTCTCGTTTAAGTCCAACACATCCATTTTATACCACATGTGATTCTTAACTCACAATACAGGCATGTCATTATGAGCCGGCACCCAGCTAATTTTCGTGGCTACTTCCATTGCTGGGTCCAGCTAATTTACACCTCCTTGGTTTAAGTTCGGCCTGAGGACTCACTAAATATGTTCTCCTACTATTCTAGTTCAGTCTCTCCTCTTACTCTAAAACTAAATGAACAGCCTGACAATATAGTAGACACATTAAATGACACTCTCATCCAAATTAATTAAACTATATCACTTATCATGTGTTCTAATCCCACTGTTGTCTATTTTCCCGAGATATCAGCCAGGCGTGAACAGTGCTGAAAACACAGGGTTTCCACACATCCTGGGTAGCCTGGAAAATAACAAATTTTTGAAAAATAATGCCCGTGAAAAAATTACTTGGATTCGTTAACCAAAAAAAAACATGAATAAATATTCCACCTGTAAAATAAAACTTCAATTGTAGAATGAAAATAGTACCAGTACCTGGTCTTGATATCCCATGTTAGTTAAAATTTAAATAAGTGGGTGGATCAGAGTCATCATACAGCTAGAAGGGGTGAGGGGGAGGCTGTACCAGAAAAATTTCAATAACCAATCAAACATTGAATAAATATTATATGCTTTTTCAAAAAATCTTGATTTATTACCTTTAAATCATGTGTACTTTGTCCTGGAAAATAAAGTTTCTTTGGCTGTGCCAATCATGAATCACTTTCATGGATGTATGTTACTCATTTCTGCCATGAAATTATGGAGAATGTTGCTGTTGGATTTACACTGACTGTCACTAATAGACAAACACTAATATTTTTCTTTATTTCTAGCTAATGACATGATTGGCATTATTCTTCCCCATCACTGTAAAAACCAGGGTTCTGACAGAAAGGTATTTCTGCTGTGGCAAGAAAAGGGGAGAAATACCTTTCTGGTGGGGAGATATGGGGAGAAACTCCCAGATGTGTTTATTTTAAGGTGCAGCATCATAACAACAGTAAACAAGTGTATATTTGTACTGGGATACAATTAATTATTAATTTATTCATCTGTTTAACAAAATAGTTTAAAGAAAAATATCAAATATTCAAGATTTAATTGGTTTATTATATAATACAGTTGGCAATTAGCATTGTATTTCTCAGTAGGTGGTGGATTAGTCAGGTATTCTTGAGCAGATATGATGGCTGATCATCAGTAGTATAAATTCGTATGGCTTGATAATGTCATCATTTACGTATACTCTCTTGAGGTGCACATATGACATACAAAGTTATACTTTCTAAATGCTGAATATTGTGGCTGGACATATTACTTTTGTTTTGAAGTGTTAATTTACACATTATCACATAACATTCAACATGTTCAATGGAAGTAGACTGTGAAATTCTCTCTGGTAGCATTTTACATCTATGATGGTGGCTGGAAAAGAGAATGCAAAGTGCAAGATGTGTAATAATCAGCAACTTGCGAAAGCTTATCGGCTCAAATTGCATCATGTCAAGTAATGATATGGATATGAACATTATCATATCACAGTACGTCCTGAAGGTACGCCATTTTGTTTCACATCTGCATAATGTACATGTAAACATGTTCTAATACCACAATTTTCATACACAAAATCATAGTGCTATGTGCCAAATATGATATAATAAACCAATTAAATCTTGATTATTTGTTATTTTTCTTAAAACTATTTTGTTAAACAGATGAATAAATTAATAATTAATTGTATCTCAGTACAACTGTATGAATGGTTTGCATGTTGTTATGGTGCTGCACCTTCAAATAAACACATTTAGGAGTTTCTCCCCATGGCAGGGGAGAAATACCCCTTTCTGCCGGGGAGAAAGCCAACCCTGGCTAATGATTTCCCAATCAAAAGAGTGAATACGAAATTTATACTCATCACAGCTGGTATCTTTGTGTTAAATATGAAAACTGATTTTAACTAAGAATATACTATAATAATAAAAAATATTTGGTGAACTGTATGAAAGGTAATCTGTGATTATTTTTCCCTTTTAATCAAACTATAGTGTTGTTAGGTGAGCTAAACATTTAGCGAAAATGATAGATTCTTAAATTGATATCAGATAAGTTGAGATCAACAAGTGTAAGGCTGTTGGCCTACATTCATGATGCATATATCAAGTATCAAATTATTTTTTTTGTATTACCAACTTCCTTGTTTAGATAGTTTTTAATTATTCTTTGCATTAGGATAACAAATACAGTCTTTCAGAATTTGTATCTTTGACCTTCTGGTTAGAGGACTGGTTTTTGTCTTGATGATAATCATAATTTTGATATAATCAGTAAATCTGTGGGGAGTAAATTGTTTTTGGTTTTTCTTTTCTTAAAGGGAAAAACCCTTGGAATGAGGACCTTGTCAACAAGAGTTAGCTAGGTTGTGCTGCTATGCAACTTGGTCGTAGTTACCGATTTTCAAGCTTGGGATTATTGGCCCTGCTTCATTTATGAGGCACACGATTGCTTTTATGCACCATCACATGCCTAAATTGACTTCCAGGAGAACAATTCTTTGCACGCCCCACCGTTAAACCATCACATGATCACAAGCATATCCTCATTACTATTAGAAACTTGGTAGATTGGTCCAAGGTCTTCTCCAACAATTGAATCTATATACAGTAGGTGGAGTTCGACTGTCCCTCGATTAGAGTATGTTTTTTTCATTTATACATATCTTTGCTTTAGATTTAGAGTGTAGACTTTTATTTGTTGTTCTGTGGTAGAAAGATTAAAGTTTGCATATTTTTTATGGATTGCAGAATTTTTGAAGTTTAAGCTACATAATTCTGTGATATTGTTTTATGGGCAACAACTTTGGTTTTGAATGTTCTGAACTGATCAGATCTGCTGTGTTTTGTCTAATGTAAAGTTAGCCATGTCTAATTTTTTTTAGATCAAGCTAAGTGATAACAGAGTACTGGTACTAGATAAAGAACTAAATACAAACTGTTAACTATATATATATATTTATTTATATTTACTGCAATAATAATTTCTACCCTAAGTTTCTCAAGTCGTATCCAAGTACCCTCACCATTTATCTTATTGTTTGTGTGCTACAAGGTATTTAGTGTATCTTCATGGCATAGTTGATAGTGCTCTTGGCCACAAATCTCGTTAGCATCTGGACTTGAATTAGATGCCAGGCTGGCTAATGTCTGAAGATTGTTTCATCCTTCACTTTGTCTCATTATCCTTGGACATCACACAGCCCAATTTTGCCTACTGTGTGGACAAAAGTAGCCATGAAATAGCGTCACATTTGCTATAATGTGTCATTAACATCAGGCCATTCACTTGATCTATAATAGAATAAAGCTTCCATAGTACGAAGGTTTTAATCAACATCTGATGGAAGAGGTTGTTACATTTATATACCTGTTTGTTTCTGGCTAATCTTAAACACTGTTGTTGTTGTCATGTCCAGGGTATTTGATTGTAAAAACCTAACCACTCCTAAACAGTGTCCCCCCCCCTGGTTTGTTGTATAGTGAAGCAAACAATGCTATCCATTGAAAATTCAATATCTATTCTTGTCAGCTGGTAGGTATAGCTAATTTTGAACTCAGTTGACACTGTACGATACATTCCTGAACCATCTTTTTATCAATCTATTTGTAGTGTAGGCGAGGTGACACAGCACTCATTATTTTGCATATTTGGGGGGGGGGATATTAATGTTAGCAGGTTGAGTTGTCATAATAACATGGATAGTTATGTTGGGGAAATACAGTCAGCTGATTACATCAATATTATCAAATACGATTTTTTGTGATCAGGCATTTGTTTGATTAAAGAGCTTGACTTTTGATTAGAACTGATCATCATTACAATGTGTATTATATTTTAATCTGTATGTTTAAACTTACAATACAAAACAATTGTCCACATATGATATATATATATATAATGTAGGACAGTTAAAAACTGCTCATCTTGGCTGGCCAAGGAGTGTTTTATGCTTCTTATGACTAACATTAATTTACGCACATTTTCTGATTGCCATCTGAGCATAGGATGCTGCTGTATTAGAAGACAGTGTTAATGATATTTTAAAGATGTAGGAAAAAATGGTGTCTGATTTGACATTTAATCATTGAGTGGTGTTCTAATTTTAGCCCTGTCCGAGTTATAGACCACAGTGGGAGAAACCTTGGTGATGTGTATGTAAATTATACCGTAACCGTAGTCAAACAATTAGGTATTAATTGACTTGATGGTTTCTTTGCTCAGTGTTAGTGAGAGGCTTGTCTAGATGTGATGGGTTTATTTCCTGGAAGCCAAATTAGGCGGGCACAATGGTACATGGAAATTATAAATGACGGCACAGGATATATGTACAAATAGACAGACAGACCCGTTGCTAGACTAGAAAAAAGGCAGGGTGAGAAGAAAGACATGGGCAATCAATGAGGGAGTGGATGGCCTGAACTGGAGGGGGGGGGGTTGCGAGGGGGAAGGAAAACTATAATTGCATTAATAAGAATTTTCAAGAACTAAGCATGTCCCTTTAAACAATAACTACACATAATTATGTATATTTCTATTTGGAACAGTTTCTTTATGGTATTCACAATGTGATATAAGCTCACAGTTGATACCAGTGGACAGAACTGGCATGGATTCTGTCAGATTGACCCAGGAAGGTTCAGATACGTGACATCAGCATTTGGGCCATGATTGGGATTATATATAAACTAATGCTAATTATGTCACATAACTTTCGCCAAAACTTACTTAGTCAGTCAGTCTGCATATTGCAATATTCTCAGCATAAACGTTTTTTTCTGGAAGTGCGTCATTAGTAACCACAGACATTATTATCGGAATACTCAGTGCCATCTGCAATTTCATGATTATGGTGAGCACGGTGATCAGAGTGCTGGTTTGCAAAACTTCAGGTTGTCAGTTCAAATCTGACTCGTGTCTGCGTTTGAGGGATTTGTTTCCCAGGTAATATTTATTTGTGGAGGATCCAGTACTTCCGACTTACACATTATTCCATAAGTGTCTGGCCTTTGTAGGATCAAATTATCCTGTTTCTGGTGACAGAGATAAACAGTCATAACTTATTGACAATAGCTTGTACTGATCTTGTAAATTAAATAAGATTTCAAAATTTATCCTTTCATGTGAGCTTATCAACAATGCTTATAATATGCAGAACCAAATTGATTTCTATTTGCTAGACTGGCTTAAAGTCAGCTGGGTGTTTTCATGCCCTGCATAATTCAGATAAGAAATTCTTTGTTTTGAGATGTAACAACAAATATTCTATCCATTATCATGGGACATACCATTATGTTCAGTGATAATGTTCACTATTTACCTGGGACGAACATATAAAAATGGTAACAATAATGCTGTAAAAAAGTAAACAGTGTTATATTTAGCTATGTTGTTTACTTTAAAAAAAAGATGATACCAAACTAACTCAGGTAGTACTACAGGAAGACCTGAAATAGTCATTGTCTTTTTGACACCACCCTCCCAACTACTATGACCTGGTGGTTATAGACAAATGATGTCACCAGACGTGTGTTTTGTGTACTGATTAACTGTCTTAACATTGTCACTTTTGTGATGAAATATCTAAAATAATGACTATAATGATGGCCTGTGTGTCTTATTTCTTGAGGATGGTATTCATTCTGCCATAAGTTTCAGGTAGTAAGTTTCACTGTAAATGTTGATCTTTATGTATATCATGTCAGTATTAGAAAACATCATCAGGCTTGCTTAGACAACTAGTTCACACCTTTAAATTCCTTATAACACCATCACAAATACAACTGCAGTCCGAATGGATTCTGATGGTAGAGTGGTTAGAGTACTGTGCTCAAACTTGCATCAGGCTCATGCAGGTCTGTATATGTTTTCTGAGACAATTCATCATATGTCCCGGTATGATCAGTGAGGAGGTTATACAACCTGATTTACTCAACACAAATGTAGTGTATATATATATATATATATATATATATATATATATATATATATAGTTGGCAGGTTTAACCTGTCTTGCGATGAGTTAAAATTGTGTTGAGCATTTTTAAACCATAATTGATTTGTTGAATGTTGCAAATTTTTACAATCCTCGTTTATGCTCCAATGGCTAATTCATGGAAGTTACATATACACAAATTTATTACCTTTCGTGATAAAACTCACTTTAACCAACTAGGTGATGTTAAACAAAAAATTTGATTCTAATTGTTAATTAAGTTTGTCAAGAAAAGACAAATTTGACATGTTTAAGATTATAGCATAGTTGATCATTTCTGTCACACACGCACAAATACACACACACAGAAAGGATGATGAATCGCTTTCGAGGGCATGTTAAAAATGTCTGATCTTGCCAGAATTTTCTTCTAGGTTTGAGTTTTTATTATTGAATAACCGGCAACTCTGCTTAATTTGTTATGGTAATAAGATGTTTGGGCATATGGTTCTCACTATGGTGCTCCTATTTTATATAGAAAACGTGTTTGCTGATTTGAAATGGTTCTTGGAATGATTAAAACATAGGAAACCGTGGAAACACATGGCCTTATATATGTAGTACACAATATTTTATCAATAGTAAGTTCAAACAAACTATATACTATATATAAACCAGGTTTAAATAAGTGGTGAATGTTAAAGTTGAAGGCTGCCATAATATAGATAGATTTAAAACTTATATATAAGCAACAATATGCTTATACAAGTTATAGACGTTATAATTATATGGTTTATTTATATACCAGTACTGTTATAATTAGGTCAGTACTACAACAGTGTACAATGTTATAGTGGTGAGACTAGCATTAAAGACACAAATAAGTCATCATTATGATGTGTGTCTGGTTGGATGTTTACATATGTCCACTGAGGTGTGATTCGATACATTTCTTTTTCCAGGCGGATAAATCTTAAACTCCATTTTTTGTGTATATGAATAATTTGGCAAACATTTTTAACGAGTTTTTATCGTTTGCAAGTGACAGCATTTTTTATATATACTAAAATATATATATTGTAAATCAGGATCTATTTCTGTTCCTGGCTCTATAATGTATTATTACTATTAATATATATTTTTTAAATCAGCTGTGTGTGTGTGTTTTGTTTGTGTGTGTGTGTATTTATTTATCAAGGGGATGTTTTCAATGCAGGCATTGTGTTTCTGACATTCAACTTCCCAGGATTGTACTAGTTTTCATTTGTTATAATATGATACATAAAACAGATGTATCATTATAGTTCACTAAAAAAAGGTTGACTACGAGTGGATAATTATACAACATTGACTTTATACGCGAACACCCTTTAATTTAATGTTTAGAAATCAGTTTGAACTCTGATCTCGGGTGTGACTAGTAGTAGTACTCAAGCTGTGTATATCAGTTACCCATTTACTCTTCTAGTAGTAAGCTGGATATTTATTGACTGAGGATATATTCTGCCATATTAAAAGGTCCATACGGTCTTGGTTCAGTAATAGCATGCTCCAATGTTCAGGAGAAGTAGACGTAACAGTGGGGTTCTTGGGTCCCAATTGTCTGGACTGAATGGGAATATTTTCCTATCATAAGCGGTTTACCATTCACAAAAATTTAAATACTTTTAAGTTTATATTTTTCATAATTAACAATGGTCACTAATTACACATGTTGTCAAGGATTTCATCTAAACCACAAAATATATATTTAAAAGGGGCTCAATTATATATTAGAACAAACATAAGTTTATGCGGACAGTTTCATCTGTTCGTGTGGGATTGATAATCCACTCATCACCATCCATAAAGTAATTATGTTTACTGATCAGTTATTATTTCTGTTTTGTTAATTAAACGTAGAGAAAATATTTCCATATAAAACTGACTATGTTTATGTCATTATCAATATCATATCAAACCTCAAAATGACATACCGAATGGACAACAATTGATTTAAGAAGTTGGAGGCGACCACGAGAGTACAGGTGATACACAAACTAGAGTAGCGTCCGACAATGGTGTGCCAGAGTGTTCTGTGACAATGCCTGAGTGTGTTATATGTGGGTGGCATGATTTAATCCAACCAGCTACCAAATCGTCACTAGACAGTTTTATGCAAAAGAAATAGACAGACAAAAGCTGTTTTGTGTTATGCTGAATGAAAACAAAAATGCATTCTACTTCACTGTCTTGTAATGTCCCACAAAATAAGACTATTACAGCAAGCCCATACCATAACAGAGTCATAGAATCTAACACAGAAATAACATTCATTTTAATAAGTAGCATTTAGTTATACAACATGGGGGTATCAGTGTTACTGTTAGTTTAAATATCTTATGGGATGGTTGATGTTTTACGGCCACTTTTGTGCACATGGTAGGCTAAATGGGCTGAGCGACCTCTAAATGTAATGAAGCGAGGTCAAAGATGAAACAGATATGCCCAGCAGAGATTCGAATTCAGATGGTAAAGATCAGTGATACCAGTTATACCAAGGAGGTGCCCCTATAGGGCTTTTACAGGCATTATTTGTACAGTGCCTTTGAATGGCTCCTGCTTAAGTAAGGGCACATTATTAACTATTATTATTATGGATTAAAATGATTGTATTATGTCACCTACTTGAAAATAAGTATTAATTGACTTTCCTAAATTATGTGACATTGTTAATTATATGCCCAGCAAAAAGTTGCATCATGACACCCTGCTCCACCACTAAAGCACAGACTACTGCTATCTGTGGTCCACTTATAACCTGGTTTACGTTCGTGGACCCTAGACACCGTGTTATAATCTACTCATACTGTACTCGTCTCAGTGTTGACAATTAGGGAAGAAACTCTATGTATAGCAGTACCTCATAGCTTTGTGATAGAAATGAACAGAAGTCTTGATCACTGAACTGTGAAGCTCAGTACTAGCACTGATACATATTGTACAACTCGGCTCTTCGTTGCGTCTTAATAGTTTTACCAAGTGTTTAAGTTTTGTGTACCTAACCTGATGTTGTGCTTTTATTGCAGTGTTTTTATGGCCTCTGATCTTTTTTGGTTTTAAATTGACATATGCTGTCCTTCGACTTGTCAGAATTTTGAGGTGGCTAAAAGGAAGGAACACCAATTTACTTCTTCCCATTGTTAAACCTTATTCAGTACTATATAAACATTATTTGTAAAAAAAAATACTTTTGTTGCGAAGCAAAAGAGAAGTGAAGAAAAGTATACAGATAATAAAAAAAGGGTTGATATAGAGCTGATTACGATCACATAAAAGTTTACTGATAGTTTTGTCAGTTCTGTGATGTCTTCAACAGCTGTTCCGTTCTGTCATATCATAAAAGTTTGTGACAGTTATAAACTTGGGTGTGGTGACAGAGTACCATGAGTATTGATGTTATAATGATAATAATTCTACTTACTAACTACTGGTAGGGGTAAAGTGACATAAAATTATCTTTGATTGTGCTTTTTAGTTTTGTTCATCTTAAGAAGGGAAGGTATAGCTAAACTGTGGTGTGCCTGTAAAATTACCCCATTTTAGTACATAACTGGTCTTGTGGTCAGAAACATTCACTTGCTGTTCATTATTGACACATATTTTAGAAGATGTTTACAGTGTTTTAACTATCTTTTGGCATTAATTAGAGTGGTCCCTTTAGAAAGAAAATGTGTTTTTGGTAATTTAGTCATTCACTAAAAGTAGCGGTGGGCTAGTTTATTGTAGATATATTATTTGTATGTGAATACAAGATTTATTTAGTCAGCTACATGGGTAACTTTGCTCTATAAATGGCTGTATAATACCTTTCCATTGAAATCAATATCGAATTCATTGTCTTGTGATGTTTTGAACATGTCCAATGGTGTTCAGTATCATTGCAATATGCAGCTGGTATTATACAATTATCTGGTGGCAAACAGTTCATAAAACATAACAGCGTTGCTACTTATGTTTAGTAGATGGAATTCTTTTAAAGAAGTGACAACAGAGATAAAGAAAGTTTAACTGAAGAACTGTCATCTAAATATACATTAGGTCCTTAAGAAGATGTGATGTCACTCCAAAACTATCTCAGACAGAGGACATCACATTCATTCTACCCTCGTAGGCCTTTGAGTGTACAAAAATATCTTGTGTTAGCCCTAATGAGTATACTGTGTGTAGAGATGCGTCATATATTACATAGTCTTGGTTCATTTCACAATAAACCACGGACAACCTAGCGACTATATTTAGTCAATGTATGCAATCATCTGTGCTGGTTTTATTTGCGGTTAGAGGTCTTAACCTCTCTGTCTGGATGCACAATCACAAAAGAATGCCTACAAATGATTAAATTGGGTCATTTTTTGACTGCATGTTACCATAAAATCCTCATTGTATGATTACCATACCTATCAATATTACCTGTTGTCATTAAACACCAGTAATCAATGTATGTTTACCTGTGGATTGTTGAAAATTCTGATTGTTTACAGGTACTTATTTTATATCTGTCAGTGGATCTTCATTATGAAGTTGTTGAAGACTTCTTATTTATTTCATTGGAGTTATTTGGTGTTTTTGTATTTAGTGTCTTTGTTTAAGTTATGATTTGTTAATATTTTATGACACCTGGAGAATTGATACATTTTACAAAAGCTGTATAACTGACTTGTTTACACTGTAAAAAGTTTATTGTGCAATTTATACAGTAACCCTTTTATTGATGAACATGCCCCCAAAAAACATTTTGCTTTATTTTTGTGTCTTATACTTATGATAATGGTTTTGGTATGTTGGGTACCTCTGTATAGGTGAGTGATAAGTAAACGTTTGATATGACATATTTAATTTGGCATGTAGTCAGCTAAAACTATAAACAGAAGCATCCCTTGAAGTTCACACATATATCCAATTGCACCCTCTTAAGGCTACAAAACTCTCCAAATGCATCTCCTGATTGCTCACAAAAACCTCCCCCACTGTGCCTCCTTGTGGCTAAAAGTAAAATCCTTGCCATTCCCTTGATGCTCAAAGACCCAACAACAGGGTCGGAAAAATCAGTTGCCCAGACACCAGCGACAAGTGTATTTTCATGCTGGGCTAGTGCTGATCGCCAATCACATGCCTGCTCGGGCAAGTGCCCTTTTGAGATGAAAATTGACCAGATGTGTGTATGCGCATGCCCTCTCACCTTGTTACCTATTTTTCTTGGGAAAGCCTGCCTGGACAATCGAATTGGAAAGACTGTTTATATTTAAGCTCTCTGATTCAACTGTCTGTTTTGTCGCCTATACAGTCGCACATAGACCTATAGAATCACACTTGTACGTTTACATGCTTTCCATTTTTTGTCAGATTCACACCCGTATGGAATCTTGGCTTAAAATCGAGAATCTGTATATGCTGTATGTGACATTGCAGTAGCATTTGTGACACTGCAGTATCCATTTATTTCAGACACCCCTCTCACTTTGTGACCTATTTTTCTTGGGAATGTCTTCCTGGACACTCGAATCGGACGGTTGAATCCAGAATGTTACGATTCACTTTCGCACTATTTGCTACATGGAGCGGTCTGTTTTGTCACATACGCAGTCGTGCATATGGAATCATGCTCGGGTGTTTACCTGTTTTCCATTTTTTTGTCAGATTCGCATAACACATAGACTCTACCGCGTATAATGAATCTCGGCTTAAGACAACACACCACCTATTTAAATGATGTCGCTGATTAAAAGCTGTATTCATTGCAGTTTACTGGCTATGGGTTCTTGGTAATTTGAAATTTTATTTATATAGTGAGAATGGAAATGGCTATCGGTAACTCAGCAAAGCAGCATTGTACATGTTTATATGTCAGCAGGTGAAATATAGCAGATTAAAAATAAATGATTATTTTGGATCAGGTGAAGATTTGTTGGGCAAGTGAAAACATTTGTTGGGCAAGTGTATTTCGTATCTGCTTGCCTGGGGGCAACTGAATTGAAAAAACATTTCTGGCCCCGCTCAACAATGATATTAGGAATACATAATTTGTTTTACCTTCAGCAATCTCTTGGCTGCATTTGGTCTAGCATATGTTTAAGTGTGAATAAAATGTTTTCACATTTGGTCTTATCATCTGTTTCAATGTTTGACTTACACAGCAGGTCTTAGCATTCTATTTTTATGGAAAATACAATAACAACACCATTTTGTGTTCCAGCCATGAAGGAATTTGAATGTAGCCAGCACACTTCAGTTCTGTCATTTTAAGCTGCCTCTATGTTTGCCATCATGATTGTGCCTTATTAACTATTTTTGTATCGTTCCAGATTCTGTTTTGTACATTAAACACACACAAGATTGACATGTCCCGTCTGCTCGGTGGCCAGATTGGCCTCGAGGATTTCATCTTTGCACACATCAAAGGTCGTCCAAAGGTCGCCGAGATCCTCAAGACTGAGGATGCACTTGGCTTGACCATTACAGATAATGGAGCTGGATATGCATTTATAAAAAGAATCAAAGAAGGAAGCATTATGGACAAAATTGAAGGAATCTGTGTTGGTGATCACATCGAGAAGATTAATGACAAATCCATGGTTGGCTGCAGACATTTTGAAGTTGCTAAGACATTAAAGGAGATACCAAAAGGAGAGACTTTCACATTACGCTTGGTGGCACCTAATGATACTGGTTTTGGTAAGTTGTTGTAACATACTGCTATTTGGATGCGCTCTTTTTACTGATGAAGGGTTATTTTGATGTTGACTGTTTCGAAATGTTTATTAATGTGAATAATGAAACAGCTAAGGATTTGTTGTGCCAAAATATTTTTAGCGTTATCTATTTAAGTTGCCATAAATTAGGTATTGTTGTAAATGTACTCTCGAAGTCTTTATTGTGCAAGTAGTGATTAATTAATTTACCTCATCTTTGTATTAGTGACATCTTATTTATTATTTGTGCAGTAACAGTAATGGCAGTAATGTCAAAAGATGGAATAAATGTATTAAGAAAGCAAAATCCAGTACACGTTTTCATACTAAAAAAAACAACAACTTTGATCTGACTGCAGGAGCTGTAAGTAGACCAAGTTGGACGGGAAAAAAATCAGGTATTGTAGGAACAGGAAAAGAGACACTTAGGCTAAGAACAAACACAAAAGGACCGGCAACTGTGGAAGTGGTGAGTTAAATGTGGTTGTTAAAATAAATTCTACTCAAAACAATGAAGCGTTTTGGGAATGTTGTTTATTGCTTTGAGGAGAAGTATCTTTGACGTGAAGTATCCTCCTTTGTGTAGCAGATTATCCCACTTATATTGATATTCTGTTATTATAGAAACTCCCAATTTTTAAGAAACATGACAGGGATGTTCATATTTTTGTTTTCTTTATGGAGTATCTTAGTGTATTATCATTCTCTGATATCTACACTTGTATTTGATTGCACCAAAACCATTTTACAGCTTCAATATATTTGCAATTAGAGAATTAGAACTGACAGTCAATTCCAAGTGCCTTGTGGTTAGGCTTTTGCAAATTTTTACCACATTAACACTTACATGTGGTGTTACTAATATACTGGAACCAAATTAATGCAGAACTTTGACTGTGGCACCCCAATGTCAGCATTTAACCAATTAAAATGGTCTGGATACCGTGGGCTGAGCCCACAACACTGTGACATGCCTGTAATCTTTATAGAGATATTGCTTTTTAGGAATTTACCCCCATCCATTTTTTTACAACGGGCAAATAAATTAAATCCACAAATTAATTTACCATTTAATTTTTTAATTCAGAAATATTTCTTCCACGACAATCCTACTTGGAATATAAACTACTTGGAGTAGGTACCTGTAGTACCTATTCATGGTAAAAAGTATGACCAAATGGAATTGAGTGGAATTGGAATTGACAAAATGGAAATGACCCCATGTCTGATTACAAGTATTAACCAGCGATGAGAGTTTTCCTGTTTTTTAATTGGAGACACGATTTATCTCATAATTTAAAAAAATTGAAAAATGTAATTTTTAGTTTAAAGCACCTTAGTTGTGTTTTAATCACATGGAATAAGGCACTGGTACAGAAAAAGAATATGAAAGGCTATGGTCTAAAATTATTAGGACACCATACAAAATTCCACATTTCTTGCACAATTTCATGAATATTATCAGTATAATATAAACATTAATAAGTAACTAAACGGAGATAGTTTTGAAGTTATAATAATAATACAACATTTTATATATAGCGCTCTATATCATTGGATTAAAATTACTCTAAATCGCTTTAAAAGTAGTAGTTAAACATGTGCCAAGTTTAGACTTTAAAACATTATAAACAATTTTCCATTTAGATGTTAAAACAATGATAGCTATGAATATGCAATGTCAAAGAAATGCATCTTAACATTCTTCTTGAACAAGTTGAGGGACTTGGGCTGCCTAGTTATCATTAGTAAATTGTTCCATGGGGAGGCAGCTGACTTGCTGAAACAGAGATTTCCAGATATACAGGAGCTGTGCTATTGAGCCCTTTGTATGTATACACGAGGAGCTTGTACAGAGGTCTGTACACCACCAGTAGCCAATGTAGGGATTTCAACACTTGAGTGATGTGTTCCCTCTTCTGAGTGCGGGTAATTAAACGAGCAGCACTGTTTTGTACTCCTTGTAGATGAGCTGTTAACAATTTGGGAATACCATATATAAGGGCATTGCCATAATCAACACCATAACAACACTATACAACAACAACAACAACAAGTTTCTATTACCTTTCTACTAAGCTGTCAATAAACATAAATTTTTTAGATAATTTAACTGAAAGAATTGAAAACCATCATGTAATAAACCAACTAAAATTATACTATGCATAATAAACTTCTTAATTAATTTAATTAAATTAGTTTAACAAAATGGTCAATAATAGCTTTGTCCCGATGAGCCTATAGACACTTTTTCTAGATCAGTTGTACACATCTGGCACTATCAATGTCATTGAAATACTATATATACTTGCGTATAAGTTGCAGTCGTGTATAAGACACACCTGTTTTTAGGACTGTTCAGCTCACAATACATCATCTTCTGTGCCATCTAAAACATTGCTGATAGAGAACTTCTTGAACGATTTGGTAATGATGGCAGGGTCGATTTAATCCCAGGCCGTTTCCATCCACTGTTTGACGATAGGTAACGACAGCTGCTTCAGGTTGCCTGCTGCTGTGCGTTCATTTCTATAATGCTTTTCGAAGTAGTTTATTAGTAGTTCCCATGTGCCAGCTTTGGAAGTAATTAACTGAGTGTGTTTGCCGTAATCGTTTTCTTTTGATGTGGCTTTTACGGTCATTCTTTGCTTGGCCTCATTTACCATTCACGCTCATGCATTTTGACAGTAACAACATGTCCATGTGATCACGTCACTAATTAGAGCATCGGATTAAATAATCATGGCTGTTATCACGATTAAAGGTTGGATTTGAAAGACAACAGAGAAAACACACCTAATAAATTTGTTTATTGTTCATATATTCATTATTAATGTTGAAAAACAATATTATTGTATTTCCCCCTAAATTATGCCAAATATTACTTTCCCTTTTAGTATGACCCACTTAAAAGACGAACTCGATTTTGGCGTCGATTTCAGAGTTAAAAAAGTGTAGCTTGTATGCAGGTATATGCGGTAGTCATCAACTGCCTCTTCGAGCCCTGTCGGCCCATTTAGTCTACCATGTGCACAAAAGTGGCTGTAAACCATCGAACATCATAATCATCTTCAAGCTCTATAATGTTTCTACGAGGGCTGTTCCTCTTAACATCATCCCAGCGATTCTCAGTGGGATCGAGATCCAGCCATTCCTACTGTGGATGTTGTTTTGCTGTTGCCATTCCGTGATGAATTTGGTTCTGTGACATAGAACAAGTCATCCAGGATACTGATGTAATGATTGCCATGTCCTGTCTGAATGAGTCCTGCCAATCAGACTTCACAGTTGAGACTAACAGTTGATCAGTAAAAGTATCTCTGGGTGAGTAGATGGTTCTTCATGGTTCCCACCCATCTTGGAAAACCTGGAAAATAAAGTAATTTTTCAGGTCCTGGAAATGTCCTGGAATTTGACAAAATCAGGAAATGTCCTGGAAAAAATATTGCATATGAAAAAAAAATTCACTAAGTAAGTATGATATGCTTTTTAACACATATCTTATTACTAGTACCTTTAAATCTCGTATTCTTTGTCCTGTAAAATGGTAATTTTGTCCTGAAAATAATATTTCCTAAGCTGTGGGAACCATGTTCTTACGTGTTAAGCAATACACGACAATGTAGGCTAGCAGCCTTGAGGGAGACCAGGAATTGTTTACTTCATGGTCCATTCCGGGTACTCTGAAGGTGCTGAGATGTCTGTCATGTCTACTGCTGACTCATCCAGATCTGGGTACTATTTTCAGTTGATCAAGTCAGCTGGTGGTGTTTTATGGCACTCAGGACAGCAAAGTGAAAGCATCCCAGATGTCTGATACTTTTCCTCTGGTTCCATCCCTACTCAGTAGTGGCTCAGCATGACACAAGTCACGATTCTCATCAGCCATCTTTTATCTTTTCCACATTCTTCTATCTTTGTGGAATAGAAGCAATCTCTGTGTATAGTGCACAGTTTAGAAAGTACCAAGGCGTTTCCGATCTCAATGTGATGATCTTTTAACATGAGGGAGCATGGTGATTAAGGATACTTTAGACACCTTTGTCATAGGATTCTACCAGCTCATCAATGATCCCTCACATTTACTCAGGTGTTGAGAATTATAATGAATTTTTTTACATTTTGAATTCAGATTAATAATTTAATATTTTCAATTGATAAGATTCACAAAGCCTTCTTAGGTAATAAAATTTAAATAGACACTGTGTTACATTTATGTATTTATTATGTACGAAATACATTTGCATACATGCCTACAAATTTCAAAAACATTATTTAAAAATTGCAGCATAATTGATTGTGTTGTTGCCTTAGCTGCATTGAAATTTTGGATTCTGTATCCAGAATCTGGATGGCATTTTTTCCATTCATCAATGGTAGCCATGGATCCATTAGCTGCTTCACCAGACAACTGTGCTGACCTGACGCTATGGTGCTTCTGGAATACTTGAAGCCAATCATTAGATGCTGTAAATCATCTAAAACTAAAAGATGCTGTAGATGATGGCCTGCTCCTGTAACAACTTTCCAGTAAAAGGGATTTTATTTGACCTGACTTGGCAAAAGAACTCCTACATGAGATTTTTCAGTTCATAATTCACTGTCTTGTACACTTTCAGCAATTTAGTCTCACAGTTTAGTCCACTTTGCCACACTTAGGGAAAATTAATTGATTCAAATGTTTGCGAATGACTAGTTTTATTATAATATCTATTCTGATCTTCGTACAAAAAAGAAAATGAAATATTAAAGATAAAGCAATCATGACCAATTTTGTACAGTATGTGACAGTATGCGACAAATGAACAAATGTAATGCCCTCATACATACCTTTTTAACTTATCTTCTGTAGAAAGCTTCCTTTGCCAGATATATCAGTCATAAAAATGCTTCAGAAGGATGGTTAGCATTCCTATTGATTTCACCAAGTCTGTCTCTTTACAGACAGCCAAGTGAATCATCACCTGATTTATGGAAATTATTGTTAAAATGTAAATTTTTTACTTTGAGAATATAGCTTCTTTTTTAATGTCTGTTCTCTGTAATTTTGTATTCAGTATTATTGTTAGTAAAAGGTTTTTGTTAAATGGCTTTGAGTTTTAAAATGTTTCTCATCTACTGAACTGTGTAAACTACTTTTCATGCAGATTCCAGAAAATGGAGATATACATTATTTTGTGTGTATATTGTCACGTTATGGAGGATAAAACTGAGTTACAACATGTATTATTAGCATAACATATGAAAATCCTCTCAACTTCAAATGGATTAATTTCCCTGATTTGGTGTTATCTCTGTTATATATGATGTGAGTGAATGGTTTGTTTGGCCTAGATCATGGTCACGCCTGCGGCATATGGCCAAAAGGTGACTGTTTAGAGAAATAGCCAACTCTAACAGGTTCCTGGAGTCTGTTCCAACTCTAACCCGTAGATTTATTTTGTGTATGATATAAAGCATTCAAAGATGGTTGTGATTCGTCTTATTAGTTAATTATTTAGATTGTAGTAAGATGGATGAGCTCATCAACTTCGTAAACAATTTTCTGTTTTGGCTTGTGTCGGTTTTTTTCCTACTTTAATTTTAGAACAATAGATTTTTATGTTAGCTGAAGTGTAGCAAAAAAAGGCATATCATATCTACTATTAACATTTGATTATATTTTCAGCCTGACGATGTTGTCAGCATCGCAATAGACAAGATTAATGCTTTGCTTGAATCATTTATGGGAATAAATGATACAGAATTAGGTAAGTTTAGCGACGTTCTTTTTGGTGTGGAAGTGAAGCTGCTTCATTATGTCCCAGTTGTGTAAGAACTCAACAACAGCATAATGGTAGAAGCTGTTCATTATAGAAACAATTTTGTTTCAGTGTTGTTGAAAATAGGTAATTAATTTAAAAAAAATCTGTTTATCCAAAATAGTTGTCGGACTTTGTGTGATTGCATGCAGAGTATATTTTTACTAATCATTAAAAGATATGTGATATATTAGTTGAATATAAGGATCCCTTATATTTTAATGTCAGTGGAAATTAATGTCAGTGGAATATGTTCCGCCATCCAGTAGTTAATAATATTAATTGGTTAACTAGTATAATTATTTCAGTAAGATTAAATGAGATTGGGGTATTATGCAAATCCTGGATGTCATCAAAGTTGTCAATTGCTGTAAACATGTTTGTTTTTACAGATATTTATATGAACAATATTTGTATAAAAGGGTTCCCCACCAATCTGGAATCAATGAAAATGTTGGGATTAAGTTTCCTTTTTTTAGTCAAGTATATAAAGCTTTTGTAATCTGAGAGTTATCCAAAAGTAGTGTTTTATGTTGCTACTTTTGTTGTTCTGTGGGTTCAAGCAGTACCTATTGATTGAATGACTAGCTAAGGATTAAGCACATTTCTGTAGTATTTATGCAATGTGATATTACACATGTCTGGCTAGTCTTCTAATGGGGCTATTCTTTTAAAGTAACACAATTTTTAAGTAAAGAGGAGTTGTGCCTTTTACTCACAGAGCTGTTGGGTATAGTGCTAGAGTAGGCCCATTCTATAAAGCAAGGAAAATATTATAGGGAACTTATTTTCTGGGTACGAGGGAGTATCTTAAGGGCACATTTACATAGTACTTCATTATGTAGCATAGCATCAACATCATTAGGGTACAAATGAAGGTTTAATGTGTGCAAAACAGGGTGTGCAAAAAGTAGTTGGATTACGTGCACCATTAAACTGGCCATGTTTTTAAAAAACTGGCCTCGGCTACATGGTTGCCTGGCTACGCATATGACCCTAAGTACTAGTAATTGATATTGAATAGTTAGAAACAACCTTTTCCTGTAAAGAATCCTGAGTAATGATGGACGTAGTTTGACAGCTTCTGAGTTTCTAGTGCTGGGTCTCGTTCTTAGAACCATAACAATGTAAGCTTACACTGTACTGCAGCAGTGCTGGCTCCATATCTCTTATTCCTAGAGAATTCTACAGTCCAGTAAAAAGTAATATCACTTATTATTCAGTTTATTCAGGCTGGGAATAAATTATTCTGTTGATGTAGCATGTGGATAGGTTAGTTATAAGGGGAGAGGAGACCATTACTTTTCAACCATGTTATAATATGTTTTTGCCTACAAATGGATGCTTTGTATTGTATAATAAACATCCTTTTTGTCTGAAGATGGTCACCCTTATAGCTTCCTTTCTTTCTAAATATAGCATTAATTTTAGACATTAGTCATTCATTATAATTCACATATTATTTTCTAATTCATATTAACTTTGAAATAGTACAGCTGAGTAAATAATGCTGATTCTAGCTAAAACAAATAAGTTAACTATATGTAGTCATATAGTTGATCTGATTTAACTATACATCTGCTTATTTCAGCACAAACAATTTGGGAGCAGGGAAGCAGCTTAGATAATCCACATGATTTCGCTGTTGCTATGGATAACTCTGACTTAGGAGAGTTTGGTTTCACCGATGACTTTGTATTTGACCTCTGGGGAGCCATTACTGATGCAAAACAGGGTCGCTTAAAGAAAGTACAAGAATTTGATGAAGGATTCTAGTTCAGTGTCTTTCAACATATATATCTCACTCATAATTTTAACTGCTTCGTTAACATTCTGATTAGAGAGAGAGAGCTATTTAGTTAAATTTGTGTTTGTTTATGTCTTGCTGTAAAATATTTTAATTAAACATTCCATAAACATGTCACTATGCTACCTTGTTTGTAATAGTTGTTATACAGACCTTGGAAACTGTCTTGGTTTTTAAACTGAAAAAATGGTATTACTAATGGCTTTGGCATCTTGTGATATGATTACAGAGTGTGTGTGTGTGTGTGCATAAAGTATATTAACATGGGCTTGCTTGTCTGATTAAAACATTTATGAATTCATACCATACATCAGCAAGCTTATAGTAACATGTGATGTTTTATCATGATGGTATTGTATGTGTATACATTTGTGAATGTGTCTGGATGGGGGACAAATCAGGTGTAAAATATTTCTGTTTATATCTGCTGCCATGGTTGCAGTTTGTGTTTAAATGGTTTATAAACATTTTTATATATTATTGATGGTTGCAAGGCAAATAATAGCTATAAATGCTTTGAGCACAAAATTCCTTGTGTACATATTTATAAATATTTATAGCCACATTTTTCATAATGCAATTACTGATACGTGCACACGTTTGACCACGGTCTTCATTCCACACAACATAACAGTATTTTCTGCAGAGACAATACATTCAGGTCTTTCCCTCAACAGGTAGATATGTAGGTATTAATTGAAAATCTGCATGAACCCCAAAAGTGATAGACAGTGCCTATCTTTTTATGAACGGATGGTTTGCAGTAAAGATGTGTAGGTTTTTGCTACACTGTCAGTCTCTCTCTCTCTCTATCTATCTCTGCGTGTGTGTGTGAACACTGTATAGCTGTACCCATACACATGTGAACTGGTGTGTCTGTGGATCTTTTGTTGAATGCATAGTCTCCAAATCACTTATATTTGCTAACACCTAACACCAATTACTAACCTGGATACTGTAAGTGTAAATCAGATTCTACAATTTACACCAATATGTTAATCAATCAAAGTAAGTGGCCAATATCTTGTATACGTATATCGATATCAGTAGATGATAAAAATAGTTCACACATTTGACAAGAACATATTTAGGGTACATAATCTTATATTTATAACATAAGATAAACCTTCCACATAAAGATTAGAAAAGTGTAATAAATGTTGCTGTTAGATCATTTACCATGATACACCAGAAATGGAGGAAGTTTACGTAGTGTATGTGTAATAGCTGTCCCGTTGCCAAATAGTGTATACTTTATTTTTTCTAGATAATAAAATTTGTTATGCAGTTAATTTGTGTGCATTCCAGCAATAACCAAAGTGCCCTAGGAAGGTCACCCGATTCTGAAATATAGCTCTTTGTAATCAATGCACATCTTATACTGTGTATTGTTTTTAACAGTCCTTTGTGTGTAACAACAATATATCTGAATAAAGCTGTATAAATCTTAAAACTATTTATTTATTTTCCTTTGTGTTAATGACAGGATATATTCATTTAAAAACAGGTTCAAGATTATTGGTAATAAACTTATTAAGTTATCAGCCCTTATGGAGTCGTCCCGTAGTCATATATCCTAAGCTTGAGCATGAATTAAAGCTACTGATGTTACAATATCCACTACAATGCAAACAACATTTGATGAAAATGGAAGACAAGTGAGAAACGGGTTAAAGACTACATAATTGTAATAAAATTTTAAAATAAATTAATTTTATTGATAACAGTTTCCCAATATATTGCACACTCTTAGAAGTAATGTTAATCTTGCCATACCACATAACAATCATCATCTATTATCACACGTAATTAAAACACTTAATGATTTTTACTTGATTACTACAGAGGTGGATTGGCAGCTCTGTTAATCTGACCTAAGCTGTCGGCATGTTGACCAATGCACAGTTTTTTTTTTACAATGATCCAGTTTCTTTGAAGACGTGACCACGCAGGGCTAGTTGCCTTAGAATGTTTGCAATATTTTTGCAATCATCTGTAAAAGAAAGACCATATATATAAATTTGTAATCCAATAAAATTGAAAATATTTATTGCGATGTCCAATGCCATGGAAAAACAATGATTAGTTACTTTTAAGTTGCTACTGTGACACCAAGAACATTTTAAATTACCGAAAGCTTCGAATAGATTGTATGTCTGTAAACATCCATATGCTTGCCTTAAGTCTTAACTTGATCAATATATTTATTATTCCTGCTGTAAATATTATGCAATACCTGTGTGTTAGAGCTTTTACATATCATGACAATAACTTTTGGTTTGGTGTTTAGAATTTTTTATTGTATCCGAGATGACCTATTTCAGCCAGTGTGTGATCAAGCCTAACTCACTGACTCCAAAGTTCAGTGGCCTTATAGTCTTATTAATCCGTAAACAGTGGTGCTGCATTGCTAATTATTTTTGGTGTGCAGAAATCCTACTAACTACGCAAGAAGCTCGCATGCTATGTGAAACAGGCCCTAAATGTGTGGACACAATGTGTACAGTTCCTAATCAACAGGTTAGAAATAATATCAACTTATAGTTATCTGAAAAATACTGACTTTTTTCTCATAATGCATACAATTTTCAAGACACCATTTCATCATTAGTGAATTAGTGTTTTCTGTACTATATATTGATGACAAATATAAATAATTAATCATCTAGACATTTTAACACAACAAGCAACATAGTTTTGTTGACAGTTTGGTTCATTTGGCTTAGTACTTCCTTGTTTCTCATCACAATAAATATTTGCTGATACAGTTAACAAGTCAAATGGCAGAGCCAGACCATCCTAGTATCATGTTATCCGGAACATAGTCCTGAGAAAAATATAATGTTCACAAAAATACACCACACTTGGTTAGAACTTGTTCTGGGCCGAGAAAGGTCTATTGTGTTGACTTATTCCAGTACCAGTAGTTACCAGAGTCGTGGATCAAGAGTGATTTTGACACGAGGAACACTGTGGACACCATTTCCACTGTGTCCGATCATTTGTTGATGAATTTTGCATTGTACCACGACTATGAGATTGCCCAACTCCTGTACTAGGTGTACCACTGAGCTTGATTCTTTTCGAGGATATTGGCGCTATTGAAGTTTGTAATCATTATTATTATTATTGAGTTAATTTGGCCCCAGCATAAACTATAAAATTTTCTTTTTTAGTACCGACAAGAGTATAATTTGGGGAATTTTTGTCCATCACAAGAATGTAGAATTGAAAACATTTCAGTTAAATCACAGAAATTAGCCACTAAATAACTGCCACAGTTGGATGACAATGTTATGGTAAATTGCTTTCTTGTGGCCACTGTGTTTCAAGCCAATTGTTTATGATTTATTACAAATTGTCAGTCAAACAATTAAAAACAATTCTAGGCAAATGCTAAAGCTTTAGGCCTTTTATAAATGAAGCCTGTGAAAAGTACCTTTCCTACACATCTGTAGCATGACATGGTCTAATAAAACTGGGAGGAAGGGGTTGAGAACCAAGCCAATTTTGCATGCAGTCATCATTTAGAATTGAAATTTATGATTCTGAATGTTTAATACATTACCTATACCACTGTGGTGTCTTCCCTCATGTTTTAGTTTCATTCCTTCCAGTGTCACCATCATATCTTTGGGGTAGGCTCCCATAACTTCATTATATGGCTAAAAAGAAAAATATTGAAAGTCTTCATCTACCTGTCCATGCTTTAGTAATTAGACCAGAGAAACTGACAATAATTATTCTATAATATTGAATGAACCTTATGTATATGATCACAGATGAAAACTTTGATCTTCATGTCTTGGCCAAAATTTATCTTAGAGTATAAAAATGTCTTATCATTTGCCGTGTTTCCAAACACTTCTTTTACCAATGTTTACATTTACATTAACAGAGTAAATTTAGGTGTTTGAAATATCGTACAATATATTTGGAACTAGTCAAACATTCTTTTAAGGACAAGTTAAAACAACTGTAAAATCTCGTTCAGTTAAATTTGCATGATTTTTAGATTTACCGGGGTATAATTATAATTACAAAACTTCTACAGTGCCAATATCCTTGAGAATCGAGCTCAGAGGTGCGCCTAGTACAGGGATTGGGCAAACTCTCAGTATTATAATGCAATCCAAAATTTGCATAGCAAATGTTATATTTAAAAACTGCAAACTGAGCTATGTATTGTTTTTTCCCACTGCTTCACTATACACACATATTGCTTTGTGTGTGTGTGTATTTCATTATACGTGTATGATACTAACCTTTTTTATATTAATCCAGTGTTTCAGATAATCTGCATAGGAAAATCCAAAATGTTTACTTTCACTTGGTAACCTGAATGAATAAAGTCAACACATAAATTAATCTATTTACAAGTAGGATGGTGTAATTAAGTATTGTACATAAATAAGTGTGAGTAGCTAACATTAACAAAGGAAGTTTGATTTAATATGTAACAAAATATATGTAAATGTTATAATAAAATAGTAAATCTTATAATAATAATAGGTGTTAAAATTAAGGTAGAGATCATGTCCTTATTCATATGTAAAATGTGGACTTTCAAAGCTTCTTCAAAAGTTAAGTCTTAAAATTTCTGAGGTCATTTTATGGTGTTCAACAATCATGACATGATAACATTAAATAATATAGCACAATAACAACGTTAGCATGAGGGTTAATGCTGTGATGAGGGATGATGCTGTGATGAGGGATGATGCTGTGATACATCATAATTTTGTATGCCATGCGTCATCAGCGTGATAACTAATGGCTTATTTTAATTGGAATTCGATGCAGAAGAACATTAAAATAATGTGTCATTAACAAGTTGGTGCACATTAGCAATCTTGTGATGTATGGGTTCAAATATTAGAACACTTGACCAATATTTTGAAGGTGCATACAACAAGAACCAGTAACCACAGAGGTTCAATTATTGGTTTAATCAAATATAATATCTTGGTATTAAACATCATTACTAATTACACTACTAATTCAGTAATAGTCTATTGTAACCAAAAGGCTATTGTAATCAATAGTCCATTATCATATATATCAGATCTAAAGAGAAATGCATATTTAAAAAATAAATCCCACTTACATAGTCTTTAGGTCCCAGTCTCCAAATGTAACAAATACTGATGTAACACTTGGCTCTAACAGACCTTCACTTTTCATCCACCTTTTAAATTTCTGTCAAGTAGCAAATACTTCCTTAAATGTGTTGACAGTTTCTGTGTACTCAGTTTTAATGTTTACCTTTAACAACTTTTTCCATATAAACTATAATTAATTATCAAAATTTATACCATATTACATTCTGGATATTTGTACAGTCCCACAGTAATTTTCCATGACAAGGGGTCAATAACAGCACTTCAACATACCTCCAAAGTTTCAGTAATCTGTGGTTGTCCGTTCACCATGTCCTGTGTGATACCTGTCAGCTAGGTGTTATAAATGGAGAATACTACACAGAATGCTCTAATAAAGGTAGACTGAATATTGGGTACTAAAAAACACACATGCAGATATGCACACATACACAATTAATACTGCATAATCAATCTCAACTTAAGATCATAATTATCTCATTACCTCTGTACAGAATGAACTCAATTCCTTATGCACCTGTGGCTCGACATACTGATGGAATGTTGATTCTACATTAAATGTTTCACCATTCACCTTCAGAACTGGGAATTCAATAATTTCCTGGAAAATACATAATTTTACATAAAATAAATACACCAAGTTGTTTAATTAAGGTAAGATTAAGATGTACAGACTTATCTAATGAATGACAATAATGAAAATATAATTAATTATTAAACAATAAAAATAAACTACTCACACACACACACACACCCACACAGCATATAATTAATTAAAACTATATTATTTTCATGAAGTAACTGTAAGATATTTCACAAGAACTGATATCACATGCCAGATATCAACCACAATATTGTTCAGTAACATTTGTTGGTATATGGCGCATCAATAATATTATTCTTGTCAAGGAAGAATATGACAATGGTTCATCTGTTTATTATATATATATATACACACACCCAAGTAAAGGAATAAGCTGACACTTCACTTCTTACTTGAAAATTAAGCAGTTATGAAGAAATTTACCGGTACTTCTGCTTAAGCAGAATAATAAAATAGTTCGGGCAGCACTTCAGATATATCGGATATTTAAGATATTAAATATGTGGTACTTAGTGCCAAAGATCATGGTTTGAAATATACAGAAGTTGTTTCCCTGATAAATTCAGAGATTAATTATTAGGTTGATCAGACAGCATTGTGGGTGGCTTACTTGGTTAATATATTAAATAAAACTATAGTTACATAATCATGACAATGTTAAAGTGAGAAGCTATATATTTTCTAGTATATGACAGTCTAATGTAAAATCTTGTAATATATATATATATATATATATCATGCCATATGTAACTATATATATATATATATATATATATACTAATTTAAAAATATGCATATATAAAGTTTACCTGAGGTTTTATGAGTTGATCTTTGAGACACGTTGCCTCGAAGTCTAACACCAGAAAATAAGTGTAATTTTGGGGTTTGATAGCAGAACCAGCCTCAGTCATTGTTATAATGGTAATGACAAGTTAGTAAATAAATCTAGATCTAGTTGTCTTCATTCACTGAATCAGTGGTCTAATTCTCACTCTAGCAGTCCAGGGCTAGATCTAGGTCCAGAAGAATTTCCTTTTCCTGAACCGAAAGTGACCGCAATCTGGGAATTCTGGTAACCCGATAGATCTAACAGTTCGCCAAACCGTGAACGTCTTGTCGAATGCACTGTGCGGTTTTCAAAACGACACCATTTTGACGATTCAGCTAGAGACGATCAAGAGTATCTGATCTGTGTCTATACTTGTATTTCTTTATACCCCACCTTAATAAAAGGCTGATTTATTATGTGATTTGACTTCTGACCCGTACCCCGCCCTCTTTTGGTGTGGACGATCACTTTCAGGTGGTTGAACATCATTTTGTTATGAAGTACGAAATAAAACGCTTCTGCCAATTAAATACAGATATCTGAGCTTGTCTGTACTCAGGTGATACTCTTGGCCATGGACACTACCTAAAAGGATGCTGAATAATTATGATAAAAATACCAAAGTTTTCCATCTAGATAAATATGGATCTTTCTGTACTGTCCCAGATAGCCAGCCTAAGGTGGGCCACTAGTGTCAACATGCGGCACGGGTGATAGAAGCTAGCCACCACTGGCCCACTTCTGGTTCGCCGGTGGGAATAACCAGATCTAGTCCAATAAATAATCCAGCTCTCCGAGTCGGCTATCCCGGGTTGTAAAGTTCTTGATTAAACAGTCCGAGTCGAAAATTCTGGATTCAACAGTCCGAGCCAGTCAGGCCGTTGTGAAAATTAGCCACCGCAGCTAGATAGACTACCTTTACTTCAGTGTTTGTAAGCCTATCAATTAGGCATGGGGTCAATTACATTTGTATTTGTACTTGAAAGTATTTAAATACTTTTTAAAGTATTTGTATTTGAGCTCACCATAAAGAAAGGTATTTGTATTTAAATAGTTTCACAAAGTATTTGATTTTTCAAATACATCTTCAAATACATTAAAATACTTTTCTAAAATTATTTCATGTTTTGATCTGAATATGTTTGTCACCAACATGATTGGTTTCAGGAAATAATCTTGATCACTGAATTACACAGCCATAAAGGAATTGTCTTCTCTCTGTGATCATAAAGAATTGCAATTAATGATATCTTTGATGTAACGACTTCTGAAGACTTCTTTGTCAATCAAAGGGAGATTATCCTCAATTATATGTAGTATAATTAAAAGGGATCAAAGGATAATATGAAACATCTTGTGAGTAAACCCAATGAGCAGATCTAATCTTTCCTATAAAAGGACTAACCTTCCAGCATATAGCATTCATTATTTCAGCTGATGCACCATGGCATTCCTACAACTTTCTGCACTTATTAAATATTTGAGACTTAGATTCAGAGAATTTAATTACATCCAAAATGGCTGGAAAAGCCCAGACTATGTTTTTTTTTTGAAGTACCAGAGAATGTTGAGGGCAATTTTAAGGCTAAGTGCAAGCATTGCCCTGCACAAATATCAGCTTCTACCAAGGCTACATCCAATCTGCTACTCCATGTCAAGGTAAATTTATTATTATTTATTTTGTTTAACCTCCACAGAGTGGAGACACAACACACACACACACACACACACACACACACACACACACACACACACACACACACACACACACACACACACACACACACACACACACACACACACACACACATACAATAGAACAAAATAAAATGTGGCAATAATAGACATAGAATAGTAATTAATATGACCTAGTTGAAATAATATTATTTTAAATCTTGTCTTGACATGATTTATAAGTTATTAACAAAATCTTGAAATTGATACGCTGTCTAACAGGTAGCCAATGTAGTTTTTGAAGAATTGGGGTGATATGATCATATTTTCTAGTATTTGTTACAATGCGAGCTGCACTATTCTGAATTAGCTGAAGGACGATTATGTTATAAACAGATATGCAATATAACAGGGAGTTACAATAGTCTATACGAGATGTAACAAAGGCATGGACTACAGTTACAAGTGTTTCTTGTGTCAAGAATGCTTTTAAACAGTGGATGTTCTTAAGATGGTAGTAGGCAGCTCGGCATACTGATGTGACATGTTCATGCATGTTAATAGACTGGTCAAAAATAACCCCTAGATTTTTTACTGATCCATTAGGGTAACCGAAGATGCACCCATCTGTAATGCTGGTGTCTTTATGGATTTAACACAATGTGGTGATGCCAAATATAAAATATTTGTTTTATTATCATTTAGTTTTAGAAGATTTTGAGTCATCCATAGCCGAATATCGGCAATACAATTGAAAAGTACCGAGATCCGGGACGCGGCCTACTCGGCCATCCGTCCCGGATCTCGGCCATAGCTAAGTTCTCTCTTTCAAAACTCCGAGCTCATGTGGTCTCGAATCTACTTTATTCCTCTACTCAAAACTGTACACAAACTATACACTCCTCGAAACTCCAAACAAGTATATAAAGGGAAATAACTTTATCTTTATTTTCAGTGGTGCTGAAGATGCAAAATCTTGCAACTAAGTTACCGAGTGACATTGATATCCCTTGATACAATCTCCGCTGACCTGGCTGTACCATAACAAACACTCACTAACAAATCTTTCACACATTCAACCCACCCACACCACGAAAACATTAATAGCGTACAAACTCAACCAAATCCCGCGGCTACAACATCTTCACCCGTGCGATCCCAACAACCGGCCGGCCACAAATCGCCAAGGGACACGGAACGGGTGACCACCAACTTCTTTCGCACATCAATAAATCGGAGATCTATGGTTTCACACCCATTTGACCGACCGACGATCACTAATTCTCCATAACATAAATTAATTCGACAACCGGCCATGACTTTACACAATGTTCTAAATTCTTCTCAAGGAAGAGGAGAAATTTAACTCATTGTCAGGATCCACTGATATATACAGCTCTGTGTCATCATCATACAAGTAATATTTAACCCCATATCGCTGCACAATGATCCCAAGAGGACGGGTATACATTGTGAAAACCAGAGGACCAAGAACTGAACCCTGTGGTACACCAGATAAAAAAAATTGAATATCAGATAAAATATCATGAACAGACACTTTCTGGGAGCGTTGTTCCAGATAGGAACATGTGTGTGTGTGTGTGCGCGCGCGTGTGTGTGTGTGAGTGTGCGTGTATATGTATGTGTATATGTATGTGTGTCTACAAAATGTTTTCCATACACTAGCCATGTTTTGTTTATTTTATGGGCAGGTAGGAAGACAGCCATTATGCTGAAAAATTACTTTATCTTTATTTTCAGTGGTGCCGAAGATGCAAAATCTTGCAGCTAAGTTACCGAGTGACATTGATATCCCTAAAGAGTTGTAGATGAATTAGAGAACAGTTATAGAGAAATTAAATATTTGGATACAAATGTACTATTTAGTTCAAATTTGTTTTGATTTGAGTGTTTTGCAATACAATTGGGCAATGGGTGTTAAAAAAGTGAACCTTTGGGTTTTGCACACCAGGTTTTTTTACAGACCACTGCACATGGTTAAGCCTTGCTTGAATTGGCACATTATAGGAAATAACGTAGGTCCAGTTTGGTAAACACGGTGTACTATTAACACTGGGCCACCGGTGGGCAACATGCGACATGCTATCTGGGGTACTTCTTTCTAATACAGTTGGACAGTGGGTGTTAAGTAATGAAGTGAACAATATCTTCGGGTTCTGTACAGCAGGTTGAATATTTAAAATCCACTGCAAACTAGTTAAACTTGCTCGTTGGACTGTATAGTATATAACGTTGTGCCAGTTTTCAGGTAAACACGGGATATCATATGATATCAGTCTTCCAGCAGTCAACGTTGTGAGTAATGGTGGACCCGGCTACCACTTTTGAGCACGTGGTAGGCTAAATGGGCCGATCGACCTCCGAAGGTAGTGAAGTCAAAGTGAAGTCAAAGATGAAACCCCTTTAGATATGCCAACGCCGAGATTCGAACTCAGGTATTAGTGACCTGTGATCCAACTCGCTACCAGATAGACCACGGAGGCCCAGTGATGATCATGAAAAGGTGGACATCCCAAACAAGTACTTCATTAGCGTGTTTACCAGGAAAGACACAGACACCATACCTATTATAAACGAGCGACAGGAAAGTGTTACACTCAGAGATGTAATAATTACTCCTGATCTGGTTGAGAAGAAACCACACAATCTGAATAAAGGTGCCGTAGCTTGCATATAATATCCAGTACACTACCAGAAGCACAGAAGTATACTCACATAACACCGATCCACAAGAAAAGATAAAAAAATCTCCCGATGAAATTATAGATCAGTGAGGGTAAAATAAGTTATTGGCAAAATATGGAATCAATAATTAGAGACAAGCTAGTCGAACATATGATAAATAATGATCTGTTTTGCGATGCCTAACGTGGCTTTGTTCCGGGAATGTGCATGTATGAATCAGCTACTCATCACATTTGAGTCGTGGACTGAGTTATTGGACGATGGAGACCCTGCGGATGTCATTTACTCACCTGGATTGAGAACTTCCTCTCAGGCAGACGTCAATGTGCAGTGGTGAATGATAAGTTATCTACCTGGGCAGAAACCCTCAGTGGCATACCACAAGGTGGTGTACTTGGGCAAATTATGCTCGTCATTTTTATTGATGACCTACCCGATGATGTTATAATATATTTTAAACAAATGACGAGACGCTGACTTTCCACAGTTTTAGCCGGAAGTGCCTTGATTAGGTCAATAAAACCAGGTCATACAGACATAATAATAATTCAAAGTATTTACATTGTGTTTCTTATGATAATATATTACATATATCACATGTACTGCAAAGCTATTTGCAGATTATTCCAAGCTCTTCCAGTGTATAAGTTCCCACGAAGACTGTCTACAACTCCAAGAGAGCCTAAATCGGTCCCAGGAATGGATATGGGATTTAATGAGGCCAAATGCAATGTTCTCCATCTAGACTCAACAAACCCATGTTATGCGTACAGTATGAGAAATACCTCACTGGAAGCACTAACAGAGGAGGACTTATAGGTGTCACCATTGACCAGGATCTGAATATCCATAGGATGTGTCCAAAGCACTGAACAAAGCACCGAGAATGCTTGGATTTGTTAGGGCAACAGTCATCTGTATCGATGAGACGACACTTCCCAGTCTATTCACTGTTGGTAGGCTCATTATTGAGTGAGTACGGTAATACACATGCAACCTCTATCGGGTAGTTTTGTAAGGAGAGTTGGAGAAGTGGAATGAACTTGGTAGGCCTAGTTCATAGCATTGCGATATTAACCAGTGAATACAAATGCTTATTGTCAAGATACAATGACAAACATGGTGTCAGAAGTGGGCTTCGTAATATAGATCCAGCGGATATATGTTTTATTGTTGGATAGTGAATATATTACGAAATAATCGCATCAAAGCGAAAGATTGAAATTGTCCGTGAAACGTCTCGAAATTATTTCGCGTGGTCGGATTTCTGAGCGCATGGAGATCGCACATCGCTGGGCGGATGTCAAACCGACGGAACAGTCAAATTAGATCTACATTTTCGGACATTACATTTAGACTCTACAATCAACATTGGAATGTGGTTAAATATACAAACAATTGGATATCTGATGGAAAATATTGCTATTGACAATTATTTATAATAGAAGTACGAATTAAGATTTAAATCTTTCATATCTTTCGAAACATTTAAGCAGGCATGGGATTACTTTGTTTTTGCAACTGAAGTAACTAACAAAGATCTCAGTGTTCAAGCTGCTGCGTTGTGCAACATTATGGGTCAAGACGCTGTAAAGGTTATGAACAGTCTTACCACACAGAGGATGATAAGAATTAAGAACCATTGAAAGGCTTGAATGAACATTTTATTCCTAAAAGATATGTGGTGTTTGAACGCTCACAATTCTTAGACTGTAATCAAGTCTACGACAACATGCAGAAACCTGTGAGTTCGAAGTCCTAGAAGTCGGGGATCGTTTGTTAAAAGGAACACATTATAAGAAAAAGGCAGATCGTTTGTATAACGAACGGCCAGTTCCTGATCTGGCACGTTGCACCGAGTCATTGCGTGCCAATGAGATATCACGAGCACACAAAGAGCTAGCCAATGTATGGCCCTGTTCTGAGTAGGGTCAATACGCTATCCAGGCACGTTTGGCGAGGATGCACTTCGAATTTACCGAACGACTTAACAGCTTTTGATTTCAAGTAATTATGTTACTCCAAGTGTATAGAATCCAATTGGCAAACTTTCGGCACAGATACGATATCATTAAACACAAGAAATTGTACTTCAGCAATATCATGCAATTTTAATAAATAAACCATAAGGACAATCATATGCTTATAATATTAAGTTGTGCTTAAATTGTTTAAATTGTAGTATATAAGATTATTTTGCGCGACGGTGTATTCCGTAGTTATATTTTCAGTGTCACGTGATCAAACGACAAGATGGCGAAAAGAAGTATCAGTATGTACTGTTGAGTTATTGCCTACTAAATTCGTGTTTATTAGCGTTATGATGAGCGAACTCGTGTACATAAATGTCCCACTGAATCGATTAATGTGAGTGTTATATAACTTTTTATTTCTGCACGATCTGTAAAAAGGTAGAAGTGAACCTCACCAATTTAGCATAGGTAGCGATCAAGCTCTCCTCGGCACCAGAAAGCGGTATTCAAGCTAATAAAGAGCAGTTTGGTGACTCAGCTGGTGTAGACAAAATACACAATTCGCGCAAAGGTAGACCAGTGGCCTCTCGTAGAAGGTCAAGAATCATATTGGTAACCATGGGAATGCTGAACGTAAAGAAATTAAGTGGTGCGAGTGATGTGGTAAAACATTAATGGAATAGAAAGAAGTGTCCTGCTTTGGGGAGAAACTGTGGTGAACAATATTATTTCAGTGCAGTTTGTAAAGCTATGCATACTGTTATAGACATACATTCTCGCGAGCCTCTTATCAACACGGCAACGTTAAGAAAGGCAAGAAACTTCACCATATAGAAGATGAATCAGATGTCTCCATATACTCCATTCATCACATACACAGTACAAAAGCACAGTTTATGGTATCTGTGAAATACCATGATAATGAAGCATCTAAATGGATATCGGTCAAGTCCCAATTAGACATGGGATCACCATGCAGTGCTATGTCAATTGCTGATTTTCAGAACATTGTTCAGAGGGATAATCCCAGTTTTAAATTCCAGCCATCAACAGGTTCCATCAGGCTGTATGATGGTAGTGTTGTGTAACCATTGGACAGAAACAAATTGAAGATAACCAGAGAGGGCATGGCCCATAATTGATGGTGAGACTTCGGTTGGATTTCAACGAATGAAGTAAAACGTGTGAACACACTTACAAAAGAGCATATATTTATCAAGAACAAAGATGTATTTGATGAACTTAGCTTAGAGTGTGCATTGATCCTAAGGATCTGAATAAGGCTATTAAGCAATCTAGATATCCTATGACTACAATTGAGGAATTACTTTCAAAATTCACAAATGCAAAGTGTTCACTGTATTAGATGTAAAAGACGGATTCTTTCAGATCAAGCTTGATGAGAAGAGCTTGTACCTGACTACAGTTTGGATACCCGATGGACGTTACAGATATCTCAGAAAGCCACAAGGAATATCCAGTGCTCCTGAATATTATCAGTGCAGACAAAACAAGATATTAGATGGACTTCAAGGAGTTGAAGTCATAGCAGATGACATATTGTGCTATGGTAGTGGAGACACCATAGACAAAGCTCTACATTGCCATGAGAGGAACCCAGTTGCATTCTTGAAACGTCTTAGATTGTCAAATCTCAAATTGAACATGCACAAATTATGGTTGAGGTTATCTAAGGTGACATACGGAGGCATATATTCAGCAGAGATGGATTAAAAACAGACCCAAACAAGGTTTTTGCTACTATCAAGATGCCGCAACCTACAGATAAAAGAGGTGTTCAATGACTCCTTGGTTGTGTGAATTACCTATCTCGTTATATGCTGTCATTATTCACTATATGTGAACCACTTCGCATTCTAACAGAAAAGGATACTTTGTTTATTTGGGGTAAAGCACAGGCCAAAGTATTTGACACTATCAAACGTTTCATTGTAACATCACCAGTACTACGATACTCTGATACTATGACGTAAATGAAGAAATCACTATTCAATATGATGTGTCACAATCCGGCCTAGGAGCCACACTTCTACAAGCAGGTCAACCAGTTGCATTTGCATCCATGGCTCTTACACAAACTAAGCAGCAATACCAGGCCTGCCACTGATCCCTATTTTCCCTACTTTTCCCTACCTTTTCACCTCCTCCCTATTTTCCCTACTTTTCCCTACTTTTTTGGTATTATCCCTATTTTTTAACTAGTTTTTTCAAGTTTTCCAGATTGGTTGAGTTGGCTGGAGAGTGTTCCCTAGATTCTACCCAAAAATGACTCCTTGCTACTCATTGACTACAACACATCGTGGAGTCAATTTTGGGTGAGTATTTCTCTTCATTTCATTATCAATCATGGCGATCCCCAATGAAGATACAACTGAGGGATTTTGCTCCTTTTCATTCAGCCTTGAAAATTTGTAGCATATGTAAACTAGATACCTCAGTGTATAAGTGAAACCCTTTCTTGGACAAATTGAGGAAATGGTACACTGCTCGGATATCTTGGTTTGCATGTTCACACAAGTTTAAATTGTTTTTATTTCAGCTCCTGTGTACTAGTGTTTTCAACATATATGTAGTCTACTAGTTTCAGGATAGGTTATATGAACATTTAGATGAACTAAACTATTTAAATAGCCATGCCTCATGGAAATACCAAGTTTCAAGAAAGATGGTTATCGGAGAAAGACTCTCAAGGAAATCTCTTAGCTACATGGTGTGAACCAGATCTGACAGATCCTTACAAAGCACTGTGTTTGGTGTGCAACAAAAGATTCTCCTGTAGTAATTCTGGCAAAGCCCAAATTATCGCACATGCAAAGGGAGCTAAACTTAACATTCTACAAAAGAGTAAAAAAGAGCAGAAAGTATTAGGAGTTGTGCAAGGTTCAAAATCATGTGCCAGCACTTCAACGTCTACCTCTAAAACTACTAATACACTTGTGGCATTCCGAGATGAAAGCCTTACAAAGAAGATTTACATAGATGAGATTTTGTGGACGATAAAAACGTGTGTAGGAGATTGGTCATTTGCTTCCAGTGATGATATAAGTGATATCTTTAGAACAATGTTTTCTGGTCAAATATCCTCAGGTTTTTCCCTAAGCAGAACAAAGGCTACATATCTTATATCTGATGGGTTAGGTCCATATTTCAAAAAGAAGTTAGCCCAGGAAATTAATGAAAGTGGAACCTATTTAACAATCCAGTGTGGTGAGAACACAACAGGTGAACAAGCAAATGGATGTAATTGTACGATATTGGTCACACTCCTGAATGTCAGCTTCATTTTTCAATCATGCCAAAGCTCTTGATGTTGCTTGTGCATTACTCGATATCCTGAACCAGCCAGACTATAAGCTTGACCTTGAAAACTCTTGAAGACGACAGTCTGATGGACCAAATGTCAACAAGGCTGTGTGGAAGATCATTGATGAGCATTTGAAGGCGGAGGATCTTCATGGCCTCCTTCCTTTTATCCCCTGCAGCCTTCATGTTGCTGATAATGCCTTTCGTTATGGGCTTAAAGAATATGGAAGTGAAGTGGACCAACTCTGCCTAGACTTGGTTCAAGCAGTCACCTTGTAAGTGGGAGGATTTCCTAGAAGTCCTTCAAGAGATAGAACTGGAGAAAAGTATTTCATTTGACATGTTCAGTCTCTGTCGCTAACTCTTGGTCCTGCAACAGAAGAGTCATCAAGGATTATGCTGCAATCTGTGACTATTTCTTGAAACACCTACTGTCAAAGAAACACGAGAAGAATGATAATTACAGCAGAATATGTGCCTGCTTGAAAGACAAGAACACAATCACCAAGCTTAAATTTGTAGCATCATTGGCCAATATTTTTGAACCTTTCCTAAAGTTATTCCAGACCGAGGGCCCCATTGTTCATATTCTCCATGATGAATGTTGTTCCCTGGTTAGGCGGGTGTTTGTTAGATATCTAAAGGAAGATATGCTCGACAAAAAGATTAAAGAGGTTGATTATAAGAAGCGGGATAACCAGCTTCCCAATTCTGAGGTTAAACGTGGTGCTGCTGCTTCAGAAAAGATGCCAGCGGAGCTAGAGATCAAGGCGATGAGAGAATGTTATGTCACCATCTCCAAGTATCTGATCAGCCACTTGCCCATTGATGATGATATTCTGGAGCATCTAGAGATTTTATATCCATTGATGCAACATCAACATGGAACAACAAGACGATTGAAGAAACTCATTGCAGCTGTTCCCCATATTCTAACTGACCTAGAGGTCGATTCCGCATTGGAAGAGTGGATAGTATATACACACGAAGATATACCTGAGAACTGGTACTTGAAGGAGCAGGCTACAGACAAGACTACCTACCACAGAGTGGACCACTACGGGAGAAATGTATTCCAGTTAAGGGACACTTCAGGACAGCCAAAGTTCATGAAACTTCAAAACTTCATCCCTTGTCTTCTGACTATATCACATGGGAATGCAGATGTAGAGAGATCCCTCTCTCATAACAAGAATGTGTTGACAAGTGAGCGATCATCTCTTTCTCTAGAAGTATTGATTGACCTATGACTGACTAAGGACAATGTAAAGAACATGAAAGCTAATCTACATAACATTTCAGTGACTCAACAGATGCAGGATTATTGTCGGAGCGCATCTGCCAAATACAAGAAGAGGAAAGAAGAAGAACAGAGACAACGATTGGAAGGGAAAAGAGATAAGACAAGAGTAGAGAAAGAGAGGCAAGATGCTGCTGAAGCTCTGGAGAAATTGAATCAAGACAAGAAGAGCATGTCATTAAAAGAAACAGAAGTCAGAGAGAAGGAGAAAGAATTGGCAGAACTTTTGAAAATAGGTGAAAACCTATTTGCAGTAACAGTCATCTTGCAAAAGCTATCATTAATAAGGATTTTACAGAGGCATCAGTAGCTCAATCAATGCTTGATGCTGCTAAATCAAAAATAGATTCTGCCCAGAAACAACTACGCTGCATACAAGAAAAGCGGATTTATGTCGGTGATAAGAAGAAGAGGTTAATCAACAACTATGAGAAGCTGAATAAAATTAAGAAGTAATAAATTAGAAGCCTCAGATAATTGTTTATTAGAGTTGATGTAGTTGTTGTGTTTTGTTCAAGTCATATCAGCATTACGCATGATTTATTTTTATGCTATTATTTATATCAATATGTCATAATTTGTTCCATTTAATTTTTATGACATTGTGATTGTGATACTGCAACAGTATTATCTAACTGATATTAAATAGTATCAGTTTTAGTATTACAAGTATTAATTTTGATTGTATTGTAAATATGTTTTTCAGTAAATATATTACAGGAGATGACAGGCATCCTCTTTAGCCAAGTGTTCCAATTGAAGAAAGCTAACTGAAGATCATCCGATTTAGATCAATGATGGTAAGGCCATTAAATAGTGAGTACATACATTATCAATTATATATCAGCTAATCAAACAAAACAGGGTTACAAATGAACAATAACAAACACTGAATTTATTAAAAGACTGTAATGTTGTTAGACTCTTGCGCATGTCCTGAACCCCCACCAAACAAACATAGTGCTGCAAACATTGCATTTAACAGCCTTCAAAATCCCTATTTTCCCCCTTTTTATCCTTTCTTTTTCATCGAAGATATCCCTAATTTATCCCTACTTTTTGTCTTTGGGTAAGTGGCAGGCCTGCAATACGCTCAAATCGAAAAAGGGTGTCTGGCAGTAATATTCGCTTTAACAGGTTTGACCAGTATCTACACGAACGTGATGTGATAAAAGTTCAATCAGATCACAAGCCGTTAGTTCTGATTTTCAAGAAGCCAATTCACATAGCCTCAAAAGACTACAGATAATGTTACTTCGTCTGCAGAAGTATTCGCCTGAATTGACATATTTGAAGGGATCTGAAATCCACATCGTAGATATGTTTAGTCGAGCATATTTACCAACGTACAATAGAGTGATGAATTATGTGAATATCAAATATTCAGACTGGATCGTGATGATCGGTTAAATGAGGAAATCGGTGCAATCAACCGAATTGAGTACATTCACATGTCCGAAGCCACGTCACAACAAGTGAAGAAGTGCACCGTTACTGATCCATTGTTACAAGTTCTGATGATTACTGTAATAAATGGATGGCCTTAAATGCGCCAGGAAACACCAGAATGCATTTGCAAGTACTCTACATACAGAGACCAATTGACAGTTCAGGATTGGATCATATACAACGGCATGAGAGTGATAATTCCACAGTCTACGAGGCCACATATGATCACTAGATCTCATTCTTCACACCTAGCAGCTGATGCATGTGGACGTAGGGCATGTGACATGATATTTTGGCCTAGCTTAGCCAGCCAGTGATATTTCAGGAGAAAGTTCAACATGTGACATTTTTAATGATTACAAGGAAAAAATCAGAAAGAAGCACTTATGACTCCCCAGTTATTAGATACCCGGTGGGCAAAAGGTGCTCAGGATCCGTTCAGAACTGTCTAGTTACAGTAGATTACTACAGTGACTATTTTGAACTAGGTCACATACTAGACACAACAGCTGCCACTGTAGTGGAATATACCAAAGCTCATTTCGCGCTGATGTAATATATAATAATGGACCTCAATTCGCAATTGAGGAGTACTCATCATTTCAAGCCGAGTGGATATTTAACCATACTACCAGCTCACCGCTATACGGTCAGTCGAATGGCAAGCTGGAGAGTGCCGTTAATATCGCTAAGAACATTCTTAATAAATCAAAATCTCAAGATCCTCAACTTGCATTATTGGAGTGGAGAAAAACCTGATATATGTGGTAGCAGCTCGGTACAGAGGTTGTTCAGTACACGAACTGAGACATTGTTATTTACCAGTGTGGATTTGTTGAAACCTCAAGTGATTGATGAGGTTAAGAAAACTATTGCATTGACGAGAAAAAAAGCCAAATCTCAATTTGATCAATCAGCAAGAACGTTGCCAGAACTTGTCTATGGAGAACCATTGAGATTCCAAAGTTGCCATGTAGCAATGGTTCTTGTGTATACAAAGTTGGACCTAGAGCAGACCTAGTTCAGACGGATTCAGGCTCAATCTACAAGAGAAACTGAAGATTTATCAGGTGAATCTGCACAAATCAATCCAGTAAAGGATGTGCCCGACTTGCCCATTATCTTTGAGGATAAGGACATGGAACAAACCCCCCAGTAGAGTCTGTTGAACAGACTACAGTTGATTCCAAAATGACACAATAGCCAGATCAGGATATATCTATTCCAGAGAGATATACTAGATCTGGTAGAAAGGTCCAAATACCAAATAAATTCAAAGGCTTTGTTATTTGAATCAATAGAAAGAAATGTAGTTGATTGATATTTGCATTATGCTTATAACGATGTATGATACTATATTTACTATGTTTGAATTATATGTGAATTTCAGTTGTTGAAAATAATAGATAGGCATCTATCTGATCTGTTATATATTATATTTCACATAATTGATTTTTAGACGTCAAAATTTAATGAGCAAACCTTTAATCATTATTGCCTGCTAAAACACGATTATGTTAATTAATACTATGTTTAAAGGGACACCCTCAGAAAATATTTCTTAAATATGTAATGCTTAGAACTGTAACCCCAAATTCCACAATAATAATCAGGAAATATACGTGATATTGTAGGTACAGCCATTACGGCTGCACCGGAAGGCATATTCGAAGGTGGGAAGGAGAAACTCAAATACTCGGACGTCACATGAGCGCTCACTAGACTGACGCGGATTATAGTTTTTCTTGAGTGTTAATATCTGAGCCATTTTTAATCATCTTCCCCTTGTCGGGTTCCTTCTGGCTCAAGCTGATATGATTGTATCTTATTCATGACGTAATTTTAACAAAATAATGCCGTTTAGTTCAGGAATAATTCTTTGCCCACACTTGTTTACATGCTTTCGTACGGGCTCTACAGACTTCAGGTCAACCGGATATGCTGAAGTGACGGCAGCATTCAGGAGCTTCTGGTCTAGCTTCAAAATGACGGTGCCCACAGGTCATTAAAAGTCGATTATTCAGCACTTTGAACTTTATTATTTAATATGTGGTTGATCGTTTACACATTTTGACATTATTTATGATATTTGTGAGTATAGCTGTTCAGGAGCATTCAGGAGCTTCCGGTCTCGGTCAAGCTTCAAAATGGCGGTGCCCACAGGTAATTATTCAGCACTTTGAACTGGATTATTTCATATGTGGGTGATCGTTTACACATTTTGACATTATTTATGATATTTGTGAGCATAGCTGTATAAGTCCTAAAAATTTGAAATGAAGATGGACTATCCCTTTAAGTGCAATGCAGTATCATTAGTTTAAAAAAATTGTAAACAAATTGTTATTCTTAAAGGGGGAGATGTTGGTAGGCTCATTATTGAGTGAGTACGTTAATACGTATGTGGCCCCTATCGGGGAGTTTTGTAAGTAGATTTGGAGAAGTGGGATAAACTTGGTAGATGCATCTCTGCCAAACAATCTGATGAATTTTATCACAAAATTAATAATGTGACTATGTGATTGGTTCAAGGCTAATAAATTGTCGCTTAATAATGCCAAAACTAATTACATGTTTTTCCCGTGTGGGAATGATCATACTAACAATGGCTTTAGTCTTTGTATTGGTACTGATAAGATTCAACGGAAAGATGTTGTGAAGTTTTTGTGAATTCATATTGACAACAAACTAATCTGGAAGGAGCACATTAAACATGTCAATTTAATAATATCTAGGGCTTTTTATATCCTGCGCACTGTAAAACAAATTAAATCTTGCCACCATTTGAAGATATTGTACAGTACTTTAGTTCAACAGCATATACTATACGGTATTACTTTATGGGGATCTACTTATCAATCATATTTAAAGAAAACTATAGTGCTTCAAAAAGGCAGTACGGCTTATAAACAAAAGTGAGTACAGTGCTCATACAGCCAAACTTTTCAAGACATGTAATATATTAACGTTAAAGTTAATGTACGAATTAGAAACAGCCAAATTCATTTTTGACTGTATACACAAAACATTACCAAAACCTTTAGTGGAACATTTCACACTAAATACTGCAGATCACAATTACAACACACGACAAAGTCACGCACTTCATGTAAAAAAGGGCCGCACTTGTGTTGCTTCAAATTCAATATTATACCAAGGTCCCTCAATATGGCGAAATTTACACCCCAAAGTAAAATATATAGCCACCACAAAACTATTTGTTCGTAGTGACTGCGAAAAGGGTGTACATTGATAGTCTGTAACTTTTCCATAATGTGTACCTTATATTGATAGATTGTTTGTCTCGCTAATAGGTCTTCACGTCTATAATACTGTCACATCCATGTATTGCACTTATTTTTATAAAGTTTTAATAATAATAATGTTTTCTCACACCTCTTTCAGGTAACACCTAACCTAATAGTAGTATTTATCTCGTCTTGAATGTCAAATAATGTATATTATTGCCATGGGTTCTCAACCTATAAGGTTATTGGTGTTACCTCTCTGTAGACTGTGTCATGAAACAATGTTGTAATATATATGTCAATTATGTACAGTATATGGAGGAATAAAATCGCTTGCACTTACTAATTTCCTACTGAATACAAATGCTTATTGTCAAGATACAATAACAAACATTCACCATTATAAGATAAGATAAAACTTTATTTCAGTTCGGTAATACATATATAAGTAACATTAGCTAAAAACTATTAACCAAATATAAATAAGATGATATTATGATTTGATTTGAGTTTATTCAGAATTCATGTACATACAAATACAATACATAGAATACAATATTGTAACATTAGGTACATAAGAAATTCCGAGGATAACACAAAAAGATAAGAAGACTTATTTCCATTGTGGTCCTCAAAGTGACTTGACTCAAGATGGAGGTACAAAATTGTGCATAAAAATAATACTAGATAAATACACAATTTATACCATATAGTACAAAGAACTGTAACCTGACCAAATTAAAACAAGTAGCCTACAACCAAAAGTGTAACACAATGTGATGCAATGATACAACATATAACGGATGCACATGATGAAGAATGAATCTTGATTAATACGTTGAATATTAATAGTACTATCATATTAAATTCTGTGAACTAGTGTACAATTAAAATTAGAGCAAATAGGACCTTTCAATTTCTTTACACGCTTTCTAAATACCTTTAGATTAATAGCTCGTTTAATATCGTCATCTAACTGATTCCACATTTGAGCACCTTCATATCTCAAAAGTGCTTAACATACTGTATAGTTTTAAATGTAGGCATCGTAGCCCTGAATGAACCTCTAACATTATGAATGTTTACCTTTCGAGCAAATAGTTTCAAATATTTCAATCATAATAAGCTTGATTCTATGTACACAACGAAGAGGTTTGCAAGCCATATTTCGTAATTCTGTGTTCGTGGATGAATAATCTTTTATAATATAGCGCAAAGCCCATTTCTGGATATTTTCTATTTTTTAATATCTGATATTTTGCAGAAATGTCAGACAGTCGTTAAAATGTGATATAATGAAACATTCAAACAATACATATTTTCCTCTCTCATTCGATATATTTGACAACCGACCGAAAGCATTTAATTTGCGTCCTGCCTTTTTACGGGCTGTTGATATATGTTCATTAAAGGTAAGTGCATGGTCATTGTGGATACCTAGCAGTTTGACTGAGGCATGAGACTAATGTTATCTACCAAAATGCTGTTTTCTAATTTGGTCTTGCTAAATAAAGCAAAAAATTGGAATTAAAACATTTGACACAAGCTATTACCATGTACACAAATAGTGTTATCGTCTGCGTAATTGTAAATATCACACAAATCACAAACTAAATATAAGAAATATTAGAATATAAGTTATACGCCAATGGGCCAAACATTTAACCCTATGGCGCTCCTTTTTCTAATCTCATCCATCCACTTTTAACTTGCCGATTTTTACCCTTTATAATCTATTGATAAAATAATTTGCAATTAGCATGCATGCATCGGGATTGAGTTCGTATGCATTTAATTTCGCTACCAACAAGCGATATGGCAGGTAGTCAAACGCTTTCGAAAGATCAGTCAGTAAGGCTCCACTGATACCACCGTCATCAATATTAGATTTACATTTGTCAATTAATCTCAGTAGTACATTTTGACAGTTATGGCCCTTTCTGAGTCCTGAAAAGAATGGTGAAAGTAATGGGTTCATAAAGTTATACATCTGATCTATAGGAATACCCTCAAATATTTTGCTGAAACATGGAAGGATTCTGACAGATCGGTAATTATTTTTGTCGTGCATGTTACCTTGCTTAAAAATAGGCTATATTTCGGCTGACTTAAGATCATCTGGAAATTTGGAGTTCTGAATACTTTTGTTAATTAGCCACGTGATGGGATGACAAAGTACATCAAAACCAATTTTGACTAGTTTTGGTGGGATAGCATCATACCCAGGTGTTTTACGAGGGTTTAAGTCATATAGTTTGATGGTACGCCCTCATTTGGAATATGATAATGTGATCTGGTGTTCAAGGTTCTGAAGTGACAAGCTGGAAGAGCCACACAACTGATACCAAACTTGAGAAGTCTGCCATATAGAGATAGGTTAGAAGACCTGAGACTGCCATCTTTGTGCTATCATAGGAGACGAGGCGACATGCTTCAGGTGTATAAGGTCCTGAAGGGTATAGACAGGCTGGAATCTAACCAATTCTTCTCGCTGGCTGACATGTCAAACACCAAAGGGCATAGCCTCAAGCTAGTGAAGTGCCGCTCTAGATTAAGTTTCATGCAATATGTATTCAACCAGAGATTGACAAACGATTGAAATGGGTTATCAGCGCACGTAGTAAACAGTCCTACATTGAATACATTTAAATCCCGATAGAAACACATTGGATTAGGGAGCATTACAATCTGCCGTAATCCGTTTATTAATAAATATCTTGCATAGAATACAAGACTTGACCGGAGTTTTTAACATACTATGTCATCACTACTCCGTAGATCTGGTATCAAGATATGGTTGCTAAACGGGCAGGCGTTATTAAAACGATACCGGTTGCAAAACGGGTCGGTCCCTTTTCGAAACGACCCCGGTTGTCAAGATGGTACCAGTTTCTGGAGAGAAAGGTCCGGTAGTTTGAGATATAGTAATGATGTTTTTGACATTCCAGCAATTTTTTCAGCGATTCTTCATAGTGAGAATAAATGAGCTCTTTCGGATCGAAGTCTTTGGCCCCTCCGGTATTTTTCCCCTTTGATCTTTAACCCCGTCATTAATTGTTCACCCAGTCTTTTGTCCCTTGGTCCGACGTATCCAACCACCACCTTTTCCTGCTGGTACTATTCCCCTCCGCATATCCGTCATGTGCTTCAGTAGTACCCTCCTACTTTATCGTTGTGAATGAGGTGACCGTCAAAGGCGAATCTCGAACAAACTTTGTGAGGCTTGGAATGGTTCATTTGCTTCATTAATTGGGCATGCTCATCTAAATGTATGGGCTCTCTACAAAGTTATGCCATGGTTGGGTCTACTATGTTTCTAGATCAGCGCGAGGAACCTCACCAAACCCTGTTCGACGCAAATACCAGATCACTCCCAGATACCCTAAATTAAGGCCATTGGACACACATTCCGGCCGATTTAAATAAATTCCTTTTCTCAACCCTGTGCAATTAATCTATCAAATATGTGTTTATGCAATGGTTTTGTTGTTCGGGGAGAATCCCCAGGCTGTCGCTTAATCAGCACAGCCTCTATGTTGGAGTGGTTGAGAAACCTCCTCCCCCACCACTCACAGGGGAGCAGTACGGAAAGATGGAGCCGAAATTCCCTGAGGGTGGTCACTGCCAGAGTGTTTTACGTCCTCAGGGGTTTTTTAACGTCCCCCTTTATTTTAAATAATTCAGTGGAGACGGCAGCGCCATTTAACGTGGTCAGCCACCCACGATGTAGTGAGCCGAGAAATTAATCCCTGGAAAAGTTTCGACCTCTTACGGGGTTCGAACCTGCGACCGTTGGCACCAAGTGCCGAGTGCTTAACCGCTAGGCCACCGGAGCTCACTGTTTTTATGCAATCAAAAACGTGTGCGATTTTATTTTGTTTTTATTTACCAGCACTAACTTACACCCACACCCACCAAAATCACACTAATGGGGCAAAGTACCTAGGGGCAAAATAACCAAGGGAAAAACACCTAACTGCGGATAAAGACCAAAGGGGAAAAACACCTAGGGACTGGAGGGACTAGTGACCGCAAGTGAGCTTTTTCACCAGGATCTTCTATCTCAGTTTACTGATAGGGTTGACCATTGACCTGAAAGAAAACTAGACCGAGCACTCAGTGGTGTGTGATTGGGCCGCCTTGACCAAACAGCGCTGACCATCGTTCGGGGCTAAAAAGCAACGTTGAAGCGGCCGTGCTTCGAACTTGTGAATACGGCAGAGACGGGCCGGGGGTTGTCGAATAGACTAAATATAATAATAGTTCAGCTTAATTTCCAGCAAAAAACGCTTTAACAGCTATTTTAAATGTGTTCCTTATACTTACCGATGAAAATATATTTCTTTTGTATTACTTTCACGCCCACGGCTTATGCAACCATCGACACAACAATAATTTAATTTTTTAGTCTGCGCTCCTGTTGCCCCTACCGGAAGTTGGGTCCAGTTTGCCATCAAATCGGCGACCGTGTTCGGTCTAGTTATCTTTCAGGCCAATGGGGTTAGATAAGATAGATATAATTTATTTAAATTCGGTGAAAGTACAATAAGAATTATTAGCTAAAAGCTATTGACAGAATGATGATGTATGATAAAGGAAGATGATGACAGATGAACATGTATGATGCCAATAATAACAGATGATTATATGAAATATGATTTTGTGTTTTAAAACATACCCGGTAGGTGATAAGGAAATTACATATATTTCAATGAGCAATGCGTGCAGTTAAAACAAGAACGCGTTGGTCCATTCCATAACATAATAAATCTTCTAAACACCTTTATATTAATAGTTTGTTTTGTTTCAGTATTAAGTATATTCCATAACTTTACACCAGTATAAGAGATAGAGTTTTTAATATACTTAAGAGTATTAAATTTTGGCATAACGATATTCATGAAATTTCGCACTTCATAGGCTGAATCATACACAAGAAACATTTCATGTAGATATTCTGGTCCCAACATATTTACAATCTTATAGACTTCTAATAGAATCAGCTTAATTCTGTGAACATATAGTAGTGGTTTATTACCCTATTCCCGTAATTCCTCATAAGAAGAAACATAGTCATTATAAATATAGCCAATAGCTCGCTTCTGAACACTTTCAATTTTTTTAATATTTGCCAAACTACAACAGTGCAACACAGCTGGGCAAAAATTAAAATAGAATATTTTTATCATCAACGCTTGGCAAAGAGCTCAGGAGGTGAAGGCATTGTCCGTATATGTTGGTGACGCCATACAGGTACACTAACCATGACCGGTGTAATGATATATTTGTTATAAAATAAAGTACGCTTATTCCTAGTGCTTAGCGTTTATATATATATATACCACATGAGCAATGCACAGTAATATATAAATACTTGTTTAATAAAATCGGTTCATGTTCAAGACTGTGTTGTGGACATACACTTTCATACATACACAGCGATATATCCAACATTACATGGTACCCGAAGTTTGAATTGCCGGATCAATCAATTAAGTCGCCAAAGAACTAATCGAAAATGGAACACGTGAAGCCACCCAAAGAAATTATATTCCAAAGAAATGTCAGTGTTAATTGGATACGATTCAAACAAAGACTTACTCTCTATATGGAAGCGATCAATATGGATCGCAAGCCAGATAAACGGAAAATTGCCGTATTATTGACTGTAGTCGGTCCAGAATCCATTGATGTGTTTAATACATTGTCACTCACAGATGGAGAACCGGACAATGTTGCTGCGGTGATACATAAGTTTGTTCAATATTTTACACCACGAATTAATGAAACATACGAACGATATGCGTTTCGTACACATTTACAGCACGAAGGTGAAACAATAGAACAATACGTTATTGACTTGAAGCACAAAGCTAAAACATGTAATTACTGGATACTTGGAAAATCTTTAATACGGCATCATATTGTTTTGGGAACATTAAACCTGAAAGCGAAAGAAAAATTACTTTCTAATGACGATTTAGACCTTGAAAAAATGCAGTATCCATTTGCCAAGCCAGCGAAAAGAATCCCAATGTAAATGGAACATCCCTGAAGATCGATACAGGTGCACAGGCAAATCTACTCTCTATGAAGGACTATTATGCCCCGAAAAAGAGACAAAATATAAAGAAAAGAGAAACAAATTTAACTTCGTACAATAACGACAGCATACCTACAATCGAAACATGGCGTGCATAAGCAAAATATAACACTATCACACATAACATTGCATTTGTTGTTGTTACTGGTGATGACAAAACATCATTGCTGGGATCAAGAGCATTTTTGAACCAAGGGTTTTTGGTCAAGAAAATTCCACCCCACAAAAACGGGTTTTTTTATATAAAAAAGTAAAACCAAATGGTTTCCAAAAAGATTAATCAAACCATTTTATACGAGGGAAACCTTGGATTTTCTTCAAGGCAAACACCCCCAAAAACTGCTTAAAGAATCAGGGGCTGAGTACATGCAGCACGACTCGTGCCATTCGCTCTGAGAGAAAAACTGAACTTGATAGACTGGACAAGATGGGTTTAATTAGAGGTATTGAGGAATCAAGTGATTGGGTTAATGCACTCGACTTAGTGGAAAAGCCCAACGGGAGCCTCAGGCTGTGTTTGAACCCAAATGATTTAAATGCGCACATCAAGAGGGAACATTACCACTTGCCACAGAAATCAGAAATTGTTTTTGATATGGCAGGAGCATACTTCTTCTCTAAGCTAGAAGCTTCACAAGGATTCCACCAAATGCAGTTAGATGAAGCAAGTACCATGTTATGCACAACGGCAATACCATATCGAAGATATATCTTCAAGATAATGTCGTATGGGGTCATTTCACCACCAGAAATCTACCACAAGTCAATTAACAGAATCATTGAAGGTCTAGATGGAGTTCACGTTTTTATTGATGACATACTGATTTGGGGTTGTACAAAAGAAGAACATGACAGGAGACTACAAAGTGCTCTAGAAGGTATCAAGGCAACTAATTTAAAGCTAAATAAGGGCAAGTATGAAATATGCGTCAAACAAATTACGTTCCCTGGAGACCGACTCACTCGTGGTGGTGTGTAACCTGATGACAGGAAGGTTCAAGCTATTCACGAAATGAAGCGTCCAGAAACCAAAGTAGATGTCAAGCGAGCCCTTGGTATGATACCTGGCTAGATTCATGCCGCATCAGTCAGCCAACAGCAAGGCATTGCGTTCCCTGCGTAAAGAAGATACAGCATGGGAATGGTCTACTCAACACCAAAAAGAGTGGAACGAGATCAAAACAGTTCTGACAAATAAACCTGTACTAGCTTATTTTGATCCACGGAAGCAAATACAAATATCATCTGACGCTTCAAAAGATGTTTTAGGTGCAGTGATAATGCAATTACATGGTCCAAAATGGCTACCTGTTGCCTACGCACGCTCTATGCACAAATAGAGAAGAAATGCCTTGGCATAGTATTCGCATGCAAGAAATTTCACGAATACATTTAGCTACAGAGACGGATTACAAACCACTATTGGGAATAATCAAAAAGAGTTTGAGTGAGATGACACACAGACTAAAAAGACTAATGCTAAGAATACGGAGATATGAAATGGATTTCCAAAATATCCTTGGCAAATCTCTGATTTTAGCAGATGCATTCTCACGTGGCAAACCACATGAGATGAAAAGTGACACTGAACAAGAGATATAAATTCACGTCAACTTAGTCAAGAAAACGATGCCAGTAAGTGATGACATGTGAAGAACAATTGCAGAAGAAACGGACAAAAATGAAACATTACACCAGATGAAAGCAAATATAATTAATGGCCAAATAGCACATTGCAGCCCGTATCACAAATTTCTACAAGAGCTTTCAATAGCTGACGGAGTTTTCATCAAATCAAACAGAGTCGTGGTTCCAACGTCGTTGAGAGGAAGGATGTTACAAATAATCCATGAGGGACATGTGGAAATTGAAAAATGCCGATGCAGAGCTCGTCGAGCATTGTACTGGATTAAAATGGTCAGCAACTGTGACACATGTCAACTGTATCAATACAAACAACGCCTTTTGCATCAGCATAATATACTTGCAACACCTGGGATGAAAATAGGAACATATCTATTTACTCTCAATGGAGCAGACTACCTAATTGTAGTTGACTATACATCCAACTTTCCAAAAATTGTCAAAGCACGTGATTGATGCATTGAAATCAATTATGGCAAGATTCGGATACCAAAAATAGTATTCTCAGATAATGCGCCACAGTTGAGTAGTGCAGAGTTTCTGTCATTCGCAAAGTTCTACAACTTTCAGTCAAATACGTAAAGTCCAGAGTACGCTCAGAGTAACTGAAGAGTTGAAAAAGCTGTTCAAATTGCGAAAAGGCTGATAAAAAGTCAGCGAAAAACAACGAAGATCCTCACTTAGCATTGCTAGCTTACAGAGCTACATCTCTAGAATGTGGAAAATCGCCAGCAGAGTTATTCCTCGGTCGTCAGCTGCGAACTACATTGCCAAATGTTCAGCATCACCAAAATGCAAAGCTGAAAGAAGGGAAATGGAAGATGCAAAGGTACTTCGACCAGTTTGCTAAAATCATTATCTACCAACGCACCTGTCCGATTATATTCTAACTGATCGTGGAAACAGAAAGCAACAGTCTTAGAAGAGGTCAGTCAGCGCTCCTATAATGTCCAAACAGATGATGGTGCTATTTACAGAAGGAATCGTAGACATTTGCTTCACATTGCAGACACGCGAACAATGAATATGACTAGCGAATAAACACCTGCGCCAACATCTAATGTTAACCAACAAGATCAAACAGCTGCCGATGATGTATGTTCATTAAATACACCTATTAGATCAAGTGGCCGAATTGTTAAGAAAGCGGAACGAGACATTGAAATATGCTAAGAGTGAACAATAAGATATATAACAAGGACATAATAATCCTTTAGAACCAAATGAAGCTGTTAAAGGTAGTCCACCCTTTATAGAGCAAGATATATATAATGTATATTCATAATTATAATAATCGATCAACATTGTGTAGAATGTCATAGTGAAATATTACTGCTTAATCATGAGTGATCTAAATTACAATGTAGAAACTAATGCAGAAAGTGATTATATGGTTGACAATAAGATACAAACATCGTAATATTCAATATTAAAACAATAAGGATATAACTAAAAAGGGAGATGTAATGATATATTTGTATTATAAAATAATATACGTTTCTCCCTAGTGTTTAGCATATATATATATATATATATATATATATATACCACGTGACCACTGTACAGTAGTACAAAAATACTTGTTTAATAAAATCAGTTCATGTTCAAGATTGTGTTGTGGACACACATTTCCATACATAGACAACAGTACATCCAACATTACAACTGTTAGGTGCGTTCTTTGACTGCTAGTTACCGCATTCCTATATGGTTGTACGAGTCTGATGAACGATTGCTGGCGATGATTGGAGTAATCCCCAGCAACAGGTGAACAGACACCGTTGCAGCTCTTTCAGGGAGTGGCAGTAGCGTCAATTTAAAACATCCAACTAGATCTATGTATATAATGCACCCCCTTAACAAATTATTAAAACATTCATGACAAATTTAAAAATAAGTTTAATTATGAAATGATTAATTATTGTAGATATTAATATATTTGTAAAAAATACTCCAGATTGTTTTGCTGAATCATTACTGCTAATGAAAGATTACCCAACTAGATCTATGTATATAATGCACCCCCTTAACAAATTATTAAAACATTCATGACAAATTTAAAAATAAGTTTAATTATGAAATGATTAATTATTGTAGATATTAATATATTTGTAAAAAATACTCCAGATTGTTTTGCTGAATCATTACTGCTAATGAAAGATTACCCGCTGATGTGTAATGTTGGGGCTTTTAGGAATATTATATAATGTGGTGAATATTATGATCAAGTCATCCATGACGTAATATCACTAACAGAACATTGATAATTCCCCCCAAAGAAAAAATCTGATTCATTGTTATAAGGCAGTAATATGTAAACACTTATGTGTGTCAGTGTAATAAACATGATGTTTAATATCCTAATATGGAAACAATTTCCAACAGGATTATTCTATGTGGGACTTTATTGTCTTTTATAAAGATATAACTTTATAGGACTAATTGGCTTCCATATCCAATTTATACATGAATGTAAACTCAGATTTAGAACACTTATCATATTGGTTCACAGCCAATAATTAAGCTGTCATTTAATATCACCAAAAACAATGTATTTAGTCATAAGAACAAGTAGACAAAGGAAAATCTTTACATATTTATTGATCAACAAGTTATGGCACACTTGGAATTTGTTAATTTTTGGGGGATATTCATAGAAAACAAATTAAGTTGGAAATTTCTCACGAGCCATATTAATTAAAAAAATATTAAGATCATTGTATATTATAAAATAGTTCTGTTAAATCCAAACTGTTTCAGAAGGCCATTCAGACAATATGTCAATTAATTTTAATTCACACACAGGTTTCTTGTTTAACAAAAATAAAATTTTGAAGTTCCGTGATATTTATCTTAAAGAAGCTTTAAAATATGTTCAAGATCACCATTACTGAACCATTTAAAATACAATTCGTACATAACTGGTAACTGCCATTGTTTTCATCCACATATACAGCAATGATGAACATTTTTGGTTTCTAAATGCACAATTTACTCGGTTTAGGATATTTAAAACAAAAGGTCTTTATCAGGAAAGTTAAATTATACCTTGGATACATATATTAAAATATGGTGTTTGCTTTTTACAGATAGATAGATACCAAGTGATTTGTGTCATTCTTTCTTGTAGCATTCTGTACTAATTCAATATAATATAGTTTGTATATTTTTATTTTTGTTCTATCATGGTAATACAGTGGACAATTATATTAATGGTTGTCTGATCAGTTTGTATTGCATTATTGCAGGTTTACAACCAGCTTGATTGATGTTTGCATTCCAGTGAACCTTGAATAATAGAATCTAATTGAATATATCTTGGGGTACTCAAATATTTATGTATATTTGAAAATTATACTTGAAGGACAGACATTTAATGTATCGATAAATGATCTTCTCTTAAAAAGTATCCTTTTTAAAAGGAGGAAGAAGACCGAAAAAGACACAGAGATGATAATATTATTTCTGCCAATTGTATTTGTTCATGTGACACAAATGCCTGTCAAATATTGTTTTTAATTTTTAATTAGTATTATTATTTTTAATACACTTTATAATCTATTTATTCATCCATTGGGTATGTTGGACCAGTGCCACTGCCCTGGACATCATGTAAATGGTGGTCCTATTGAACTCAACAATATGTTTGTATGTGTGTGTACATGTGTCTTACAGTGGCCATCTTCTAGTAATGGTTCCTTTGCGTAAATAACCCACTATACAACTGCAAATGATGCAACAGAATCCATTATTCATTTATTTAAAAAGTACAATGTTACAATTCTGCTATCTATCACTATAATATAGGAGTGAATGTTATGCTTAGCTCAAGCACTGGTTACAAGTGACATAAGGCTGGCTGATAGGCAAATAGCTAGTGAAATGAGATGACCAGATGCCATATTCCACAGACACATCCACCACTAGGATTTGAATTGACCTGGAGGTTTGCTCTACAGTGTGATAAAAATGTACTACTTACTGTAATATATATATTTGTGCATGTGTGTGTTCCACTAAGAAGTCATCTCTTAGCTATTATAATGCCCCAGATGTGATCAGGACTGAGGGTAACTAGCTCAACTAATATGGCCCTGTTCCATAAACGCCTCTGTTTCATTTGTTTACCTCTTAATATAAGCAAATTTGGTATTCACAAAAAGGAACTTTCTGTAAATATTTCAATTGTAGCTAATGGGAAGAGTACTTATTCCAAACATCAGCATTTAACTGCCCAAATTTATGATACCGACAGACGGTTTTTTGTTTTAAGAAAGCTCAACTGCTAAAAATATTACACTTTGTGATAATAATCTTGGCATGATGATTAGAATGATGCTCCCAAGGTGGATGGAACTAGATAATTAATATTCTACATCATAAAACAATTGTCAGTAATATCACTGGCAGTGTGTCTGCTATAATGATCCAGTTTCTTTGAAGACATATCCACGTAATGCAATCTGCTTCAGGATCTGTGCAATGTTTTTGCTGTCATCTGGAATAAAGTTTTGAATGAACTCAGCTGTCAAGTTATAACAGTCTTGGTGGTTGATAAAAATAGGAGGGAATATAACATAAAGATATTATTATTATTGATAATATTCCTAACCAATATGTTCATCATGTCTGATATTTACTAATTAAACATATATCTTAAATTAAAAGCAGCTGAAGAATCACCACAGATGTAATTAAGAAGGTCTCGGTGAACAAAACCAGTAAGATTCTTCTCAAGAATTATATACCAACAAAAAAGACAAATAAATCAGAAATCTAAAATCTACGGGAAGCCGGTCACATAAAGGAAATAAATGAATTAAAGCAACTTATTTGATCCAAAGATGACCAAAAACTAAAGACTGGTGTATTCTAAACAATGCAGAGAAAAAGAGGCTCTTAAATTTGTCACAGCAGCTTTTAATAACTTGATTTCAGTTCTTCTCAATATAAACAAATAACATAATGACAAACATTATCCTCATTAATGACAAACATTATCCTCATTAATGACAAACAATATCCTCATTAATGACAAACAATATCCTCATTAATGACAAACATTATCCTCATTAATGGCAAACATTATCCTCATTAATGACAAACAATATCCTCATTAATGACAAACAATATCCTCATCAATGACAAACATTATCCTCATACGTGTAATAAATATGGTTGTAATTTTAAATGGAATTATCAAGCCCAAGTAATTCAATCATACATTCTACTCTCAATTACAATACTCATCTGATCTCTAGCCTCTTGAATATATAATATTGTGTCAACCTCTGGATCATTACAGAAATATATTCCTATTCATTTTATTATGGATCCACATAACATATTCTGTTTGATGCAATCTTTGTTAATGTGACATATCATCACATCTGTGTAGGGTCAGTGGTTCAATAATACTGATAAAAAGGATGTTATTCAATTTCAGCTGATGTCAAAGAAAAGGGCAGTACAAGTAACTAACCTATACCACTATGATGTCGGCCTTCGTGTTCTACCTTTAACTGGCTTAACATAGGCATCATGCCTTTTGGATAGAATCCTAATGATTCACAAAATGGCTGAAGCAGCAAGAAAGGATAAGATCACATAATATGAAAATCACATAATAATGAATTAACCAGTCAGTAATTTTATAAGAGGAGGATATACTAACCTTTTTAATGTTAATCCAATGTTTTAAATATTCTGCATAGGTAAAGCCAAAATATGCACTTTGATTTGGCAACCTACATAAGCAATTTTAGCAATACAAAAACATTAATAAGCACAGTAAATTGAGGTGATCTGAAAAATCAGATGAACAATCAAATATTTTATTAACATACATAATTTATTTGCAATCAAATATGAATTTCTTGCCTACATAGTTTTTAGATCCCAGTCTCCGCAAGTAACAAATACTGATCTCACACCTGGCTCTAACAAGCCCTCATTTTTCATCCAGACATCTAATTTCTGGTAAAGACAAAAGTCTTTTTAATAAATATCACAATTTATTCAGCATCTTTATTGAAAATACAATTAGTGTAATGATATTTTACATAATAGACTGTTATAAATATAGAAAAAATTAATGAGTTGTTATTTTACTAGGTGTAAAAAATAAGCTGACTAGATATAATATATCATAACATTAGTTAAAAACATTTCATAAATAAAAGTCTGCTGGCAGTTGAAGGTGACTACTGATGTGACATATCTCTAATACTTGATGGTTCCATAGAAACGGTTCAAATATCTTGATGGATCTCTGTGAATTGTGTGAGTGTTTTTAAGATGGGAAATAACAAAGTGATTGGATTTAAAAAATCTTATTACAGTTTCAAAATATTATAACATTAAATCATTATAACTTTGACTATAACTCCTATATTCATATAATTTTAACATACTTTTACCATTTATGTCTCGCACATGGATGCTTATATTTTGAAGAGAGGAATAAACAACAACAGACAAGAAATAATAAGAATGCTACATCTGTACTTACCTGTAAGGTTTCAGTAATATTTGGTTGCCCATCAACCATTTCCTGTATGATACCAGTCAACTAGATATTAATGAAATGAAGTAATTGTAAATAACCAGAACAGATCAACAAAACAGTATGTAGAGATGGCAAAACAATCTGGATGACTACCTGCTGAGTCACCAACATAATTATTTACAAATCAGAAACATGCATGCAAAAATAATATTTACAAAATCCTCATATATTGCATTTATTAAGGTAATTTATGCAATAATACAATGAACAAATTCCAAAAATGACTGAAACTACAGTTAGTAGAGTAGCTTCTCATTATGTATAAATAAATAACCTAAGTGAGTATCAATAATAGAATTGTACATACTGTATTTCAAGTGTTACTCCTATAATTATAAACCCCTAAGAAGTCTACAACATCGACAACTTGTTTGCAAAAAAGATGTTTGAAAATATATACCAGCCATTTTCATAGATACAAGGACAAATACATGTCATGTAATTTGCAGCATATTTGAATATGAAGACATCCGAGTGATTTTCTTTCAGTGGTTTATTTTGCTATTTTTATAACATCTTGAAGAAACAGGTTTCTTCCATTAATTGGAATTGCATAAACTGTAATGATTGTATGGTATGTAATTATTAAATTCCATAACAATGGAATTACCATTATCTTTATATGAGATAGTGGCTTGCTTCTCTGAAACAACTAAACAACTTTTTGCTGGATTATTAATTTATTTGTAGATGTGAGGGCTTATTTCTTCAGTATCATGCCAATAGCAACTGTAGGTATATTGAAGTTGCATGGTTATATATTTTACAAGCTTAAAAACTGTATTCCCAATCTTGTTTATCAGTTCATTTCTGTAGTCTACAGATGTGTACATTAATCTAGTTTTTATTTAGAAAACCCAATAAAACTCAATTTAATTACTTATGCTTAGCATGATCATACCATTTCTGAATTTAAATATGATTTTAACCATCAATATATTTTATACTGCTGTTTTTTTCCAAGTTTTCTGTATTTAAGTAATTGATGAAAACAGCATTAAAGGTTATGTTCTGATAACACATCTCCATACAACAGTCATAGTTGTTATACAACAGAAATTCTTATAAACACATAAGCATTGAAATATATAGTGTTTGCTCAAATAAGTTATTCAGTTGGTTTGAATAAAATAAATTCTAGTGAATACTAACACAATCATAACAAGGATCAAAGGCCCAATTTATTTTACTTCTTCATTTATTTGAACAGAAGTAAATGATCGAACCCCTTTTTATCAGATTAATTTATGGGGGGTTTCTTTATATTGTCTCAATATTTTTGTTAAGTATAGTGTTTCATCTATGTTGGTGTGTGAGGGGAGAATCATTATCTGGACAACTTGTGATTGGCTGGCTCCTCTCAACACGTGTGTTAGATGAGGTGTTTTAATCAACGTCAGTGTGTGAGAGGAATGAGCCTATCCAGACAGCTTGTGATTGTCTGGCTCCTTTCACTACATTCTCTTATCAAAACAGCAATTTCTATTTTGTCCTGAAAAGTCCACAAATGTGTGAAATAATACAAAATCTCCCCCTCTGATTTCTGTTATCATATGTTTATATTTTACTCTTAGATTTAGTTTAGCTCACTCTCTTTATATAGTATTGCACGGGAGTAAATTTTTGATTTAAATATTTATCGTTCTATTTTATTCCATAATTAACAGAAATAATATGTAATCATTATCATTTAACATTATCTTCGTATTTAATAAAGTGAGCTCTCAACATAAATGTTTTTATTATTATTTAGTGACAGATAAATAAAATAGAAACACTTGATTGTTGGAAACTTTACATCGCAAAGAGCCCAGACATGATTAACATAGTTAAATCAATTTTGTATAACAAAACAATAATGATATCTATCATAAAACTTACCTCCGTGCAGAAGGGACTTAATTCTTTGTGAACCTGTGGTTCTACATATTGATGGAATGTCGACTCTGTTTCAAATGTAACACCACTGACTTTTAATACAGGGAATTCTATTATTTCCTGGAAAACAATTGGAAGCGACACGACAAGTAAGTTTTTCAAAAGGTGTATTATTTCTATTGCAGGCATACTTTAGATATACTTGTGACTATTTTAGTAGGCCTAAATGATGTATGGACTTCTGAATTAAATTTATAAGTAACAGTAAGAAAATAATTGCTCACAACAATGTGTTAGTATTGTATGATAACAGCATTAATGTAATTGAATTTAGATGAGTTACAGAGAGCTAATGTAAAGTGATAGTACCATGATTATTGTACTAAATTTACTGATACTTTTCATAAGCAAGTACCTATTACAGTATTAGTAATAAATAGAAAACGAATTTAATCTAAGAATTTGGATTAACATCAGAGAGCTGGAGTTAGCATTTGGTGAAGGAACAAACAGACTCTAATTCACAGAGGATAAAGTAGACAAAACATTCTTATATTAAAAATTGATACATGATGGAATAAAATAGGCTATCTTAAAATCAGTTTATAGTGCTAATACACCATATTCCACAATGGTGGAAAGGGCATAGGCAATTTAACGTTAATTTATTTGTATATGATATATAGCTGATACCACCATACTGTAATAGACATCTAATGACCAGGCATTAATACCGTTATACAGTAATAATACATCAATTAATACTAATAGGCAAATAGCCTAATAGAATATAATTCTGTCAGGTTGTTTTTGACTGAGTTGACAGACATCTGACATAGTAAAATTACCTGTGGTTTTATGTATCTTCCTTTGGAGCAAGTTGCTTCGAAATCCAGAACCAAAAAATAATTGTAATTTTGTGGTTTTATTGTTGACCCTCCAGTATTCGATTTTGCCATAGTGAGAGTATTAAAGAATAATTTAGGTCTGGTACTTCTGGATTTATTGGCTATGGTGCAATGTCTTAACGTGATGTCATTTATGGCCAACTCCAGTATTCTTCTGAACATGTTTCAACATGTATGGTTATTAGTAACACTCACTAAATAGTTATATAGATCGAAACCAGGCAAGCACTTTCAAGTTTCCAATGTTTAAACATAGATAGAGATCTAGCCTAGTACCAGATTTAGATCTATATATTCATAAACCGGAATTGTTTTAATAAATGTAGTAAAATTATCATTTTATAGACCTTATTACTTCTTCCACAATTCATATATATTCACGCAAATCTAAAAAAAATTCTGTAAAATAGAGTTCAATTCGGAAAAGTTCAAGATACACTAAATCATTATGTTAAATCGTATCACCCAAGTTATTGCAATGTGAAGGTCATTACGGCATAACTAATTGCCATTTTCATACATGTTTACTGACTAGTTATTTAATCTTAGTACTTTCACATTTGTACACAATTTCCTAAATACTGTTGGAAATTATTTCATTGATTTGATTTGAGTTTATTCAGTTTTAATGTACATAAATACACCATTTTAACGTTAAGCATAAATAAAAATATGGAGTGGCTTGACATAAGATGGAAGTACAAAATTGCACAAAAATAATAGCATATAAATCACTATATTTAGCAACTGATTAGCAACAACGTACAAAAACTAACCTGACTATATTGAAACAAGTAGACTACAAATTAGAAATTGTAACTAGAAGTATAATACTAAGTAAAACACCCTCAATTCTTATTCGATATCATTATACATAAAAACTAAATTTCTAATCCACAACATTTATCTAACAGATAAGGTTTGAATGATTTTTAAAACTAGGTTTTTCAACTATAGCTAGATTGAACACTAAGAAGTAAATTATTCCATGCCCCTTGCAGCACCAGTGTATTGAAGGGTCCTTTACAAACTATAAACTCCTATATCTAGAAAAAAAACAAGCGACGTCCAACTAAGGCACATCGTAATATTATGTACATTGCTAACCCGAATAAACTAATCAGCGATATGTGTATGCTGGAGCTGTATCATATATAATTTTATAGATATATGCCATAATTTCAACCGAGAAACCCAGGTTTTACCCCCCGAGATAGCCAGCCTAAGGTGGGTCACTGGTGGCAACATGCGGCATGGGTGACAAAGGCTAGCCACCGGTGGCCCGCCTCTGGTTCTATAGTGGCAATAACCAGATATAGTCCAATAGATAATCCAGCTCTCCGAGTCGAAACATTCTGGATTCAACCGGCTATCTCGGGTCGTAAAATTCTGGATTCAATTGTCGGAGCCAATCAGGCCGCTGTGAATAGCAACTGGTCCAGGCTAGACTACGGCTTAAATTCCATAAATCCGGCATGCAGCATGCGTGATGCAGTATGCGTGATGCGGTATCCGGCATGCGATTTGTGTGATTCCATATGAACGTGCGTTTCCATAGTAAGAACATGGCGATACAACAGAAATACAGATCCGCATCCTGCATGCCGCATACCGCATAATCTCAGCTTACCTCTACGTCAGTGTGTGTAGTAGGCCTATCATTGTACAGGATACGTGTGCCCTGATGCTGACTTGGCCTAAATCTGTATAGACCAGTGGTTCTTAACCTGGGTTCGATGGACAAATCGATCCTCACAGCATCGTACGAAGTGGTGTACCTGATCGCAAAGCAGGGCCAACCAGACATCATTGGTGAAACACTCGTAAAATCAGCTGCATTGAAGATGGCGAATATCATGCTGGGAAAAGCTGCTGAAGCTAAGTTTTTCTCTTTAAAATGCCACTATCAGCAGCAGAATAGACACAAGCGATGAAATCTTGGCTCAAATAGTTGCAGATCTGAATTCAAGCCCAGCAAAATTCAGCCTCCAACTCGACGAGACCACCGACGTTTCCAATCTAAGCCTGCTTATTGTATTCGTGCGCTATGTGAAAGACGACGTGATAAAGCAAGATTTTATTTTATTTTGTAAGCCTCTTACAACAACAACCAAGGCAGTCGATGTGAAGAAACTCGTGGATAACTTCAGAGACAACGATCTTTCTTGGAATATGGTTTCTGCAGTTTGTTCGGACGGAGCTACAGCCATGCTGGGACGACACCCTAGTTTTGGAGTGCCTGTGAAATCCGATGCACCATGCATCATTGTTACGCACTGTATTCTGCACAGGCATTTGTTAGCAACAAAAACCTTGCCTCCAAAGTATTACAAATTGTAGTTGAATGTGTGAACTACGGGCAAAATACTGCTATGAAGCACTGCATCTTCAAAGAGCTGTGTAATGAAATGGGCTCTGAATTTGAGGTAACGTTAGGTGGTTATCCCGGGGAAAGGTGCTGAATCGTGTGTTTGCCATGCGTGTTGAATCATTCCTGTTTTTTTCGAAAGTACCAACATTGTCACACAGATTGCTTCGAAAATTCTGAGTTCATTTTCATTTTGGCGTACATGACTGATATTTTCGATGCTCTAAATCATCTCAATCGACAGATGCAGGGCGATAGAGTCAACATCATCGAAACGGAAGGAAACCCGAAGGCGTTTAAAACAACTACCTTTATGGAAACGACGAACAGAGCACGATAACTTCGCAAACTTTCCCTACTGGACGACTGTGTAAGTACGATCGAAGACGTGTCTGGAATTGGAGATACCTGGGGAGCTGAATCAAGTAATTGCCATGCACTTAGATGCGCTCGGAAAGTATCTCGACGGACACCTCCCCACCAGAGAGTCATATCCATCATGGGTGAGACAGCCATTCACGTTTAGTGTTGCGATGAATACCTCAACGAAATCATTAAACTTCAGCAGAGCCAGCTTCGACAGCAACTTTTCAGAACAACAACGCTCTGAACGTTTTCGTGTCACCAAATCGTGCCATACCCTCTTACTGCTTAGTAGGCCATTGATATACTTACACCGTTTGTTACAACCTATCTCTGCGATATTAAAACTAATAAAAGAAACAGACTTTGTTGCGAAAATTATATGAGAGTGGCACTTGCCAAGGTGAATTGTTTCTCGTTGAATATAGAAGTGTTTTTTTCCCCCAGTTTGGAACTAATATTGGTTATATATAGATTGCGATCGAAGTGAGTATGCTCTATCACATTAATTAATATCAAGAAATGTATTATAACACGCATAACACTGTGTAGCAAATATTTACATATATAGCTGGTGATCTGTTGATTGTGAAATCCCCCGATTTGTCATTTTTATATGTGTATTTTTGTGTGTGAGCGTACAATAAATAAGACGCCGTGCTGCTGCAGCAAAAAAAAATTATTAATTGAAAATACTGGATAATATTTACTTGAAGATCTACCTATCCGGTAAAACCAAGTTCAAAATTATACATTTCATTATGGTATTGTATTATAATATAATTAAAATCCTGAAAAACTTTACCTTTATTTTCAGTGGTGTCGGAGACGCAACATCTTGTAGATGAGTTACAGAGTGAGGGTGACATTGAAATCCCTGAAGAGTTGTAGATAAATTAGAGAACATTTATAGAGAAATTAAATATTTGGATATGAATGTATTATTAGTTCAAATTTGTTTTGATTTATGTGTTTTGCAATACAATTTGAAAAAAATCTTGTCTGATAGCGCAACAGTGGTTTGCCACCAGACCAGTGGTGATTGATGATTGATGTTTTATGACCATTTAGTGCACATGGTAGGCTAAATTAATTGGCTGAGCGACCTCCAAAGGTAATGAAGCAACGTCAAAGATGAACACGTTCAGATATGCCCACGCTGAGAGTCGTACTCAGTACGAAAGCTGATGTAACTATAACTTCATTGAATCGTTATCTAGGTATTTCTACTTTTCTGGCCAAAACGTTTATTCTGTAGCTTACTTTTAAACTTTATTTTAGAAACCCACTTTTCACCTGACGCACAATGATCGATTTTAGTACTCAGGTATGTTAATGTTGATATTTATCTGATTAGAGTGCTACGTACTGCACTGTATATATGATTGTGAGGATTTGTATAAATTAATTTTGGAATGAAATAAAATAGATTCGGTTTTCCGTAGGGGGGGGGGGAGAAATTTGTTATCCATTGGCTAATTGCTGACATTCTCTCTAACTCATTACTTAATATGGTTTCTATTTTAGTTACATTTTTCCACGACAATAATAAATCTAATTCGTCAGCATAAAAACAATTTACAATTAACGGTAGCTTTTATATCGTTTGCATACAACAATTAAGGACAACAACGGTTCATTTACATAAATCTAACTGGAGAGTAGCTATATATAGGTGCTTCTTAATATATATGATATCGGTGTGTGAAACTAACTTATAGTCTTACTGGACCTGCAGGTCTAGTAAAGTACTTTAACACTAGACCGGCTGTGCTGACACTAGACCGAATGAGCGCAAAACTTACTCACCGAGTTAATTACGCGGGCCTGTTTGCAATGCACCAGTAAATGTAAAAGGAATGCTTTGGTTGTCAATATCCTTTTCAGATTTATCACATAGCTTCAACATATTGTTTTCTTTGTGTGAAATACATTGATTTAAAAATGTAAAAACCTTTTAAATATCATAATTGTAACTGACAATGGTTCAATAAAACGGCGCGTACACGTTCGCACGTACGCTGAGTTTGTCTCCTGGCAGCATTCAATAACCTTATGTGGAATCATCATGAATATTCGATACTATCCTTTGTCTCTTAGTAAATTCCGACGTACCTTTGCCCAGTGAAATACTGTCATTCATAAGTTGTTTGTGATGTCATCACTCTCCGTTTGCATTCACTGGACATGCGTGTATATACTATCGCATAATTAATTATTCACATGGCTGCCAACTCAAAGTGATACATGAAATACAAAACCTATTGCGATGTTTCTACCCACACAAACAATTGATGTATTATTTTAATTTCTGTATAGTTAACTTCACTCCTTTTACAAATTTCAACATTTTTAACAAATACTTTTAAATAAACTAAACACTTTTGGAATACGTGGAAATGCTAATAATTGGTTTAAAAGTTACTTAGCAAATAGAAGTCAATTTGTAGACATTGATGGTCAGAGCTCCAGCCTTCTCAATATACAATGTGATGTCCCTCAAGGCTATATTCTCGGTCCTTTATTGTATCTCAATTATGTGAATGATATAACAAATACCAAATATACACACTGTACATGTCGAACTCCAACTTATAAGCGTTATTTCTGGAGGCAAATGAAACAGTTAACAAATTGTTCCATTGGTTTTGCGCAAACAGATTATCTCTAAATCCAACAAAAACTAAATATATCGTTATTAGATCCCATCAACAACAATGCAATTTCACAGGACTAAACGTTGCAATTAATAATAATATATTTAAACAAATAGGGAAATCAGTAAAATTCTTGGGTATCTTCATAGATGAAAATCTTAGCTGGAAACATCATATCGCCCATGTTAACAAGCGAATATCCAGCGCCTTGTTCTCAATCAAACAAGTAAAAAACATATTACCAAAGGACTGTTTGAGAACTCTGTATTTTTCACTGGTACATTCCCATATACGTTATGGAATATTGGCATGGGGAAATTGTAATGTCAAAACATTACACCGTACAGCGTTACTTCAGAAACATGCAATTCGGACCTTCAATAATGCAAAATTCAGTAGTCATACTGACCCATTATTCTAAGCTACAATTATTATGAAAATAACTGATCAATATATATTTCAATCATCATTATTTGTATTTGACTTCATCACAAAATATCTTCCCTACTCATTTGAGCAAATGTTCAGATTTAACCACGACATTCCCAACTCGCGAGCAACTAGGCAATCAGATCTCTTGTATGATACTAGGTGCAAAACCCATTTTGCCAATAAATTGCCGCTGTATGTTATTCTCAAAATATGGAACAAATGGTTTCTTACACTGCCCCAGAACATGTCTCGTTCAAAATTCAAAAATGTTATGAAGGCAAGTATTTTAGTTCTTATGCCAAGTAACATGTCAGTATCTCGTATCAGTTGAAAAAGTACATGCATTATTTTTGTGCTGTATTTATGTATAGTGTATCTGTGTTATATTTTTTTTTTATATGTATGTATATATATATATATATATATATATATATATATATATATATATATATATATATATATATATATATATATATATACATATGTAATTGTTTTCTTTTTTGATGTCCGTGTTGCTGGCTGATGGTGATACACACAACACAGAACCTCACTATTATGTATTATGGGGCAGTGGGAAGACAGCTTCATAGCTACACTGGTCCACGGCATTCCACATTGTCTTACATTATAAATTTAATATATATATATATATATATATATATATATATATATATATATATATATATATATATATATTGTCTGTACTGTGGAAGTTGGAAATAAATTTCTATTCTATTCTATTCAAACACGTATACCCGGAAAACACGACAGTAATTAAAATAGAAACAACCCGGAAATTCCCGCTGACGAATTTTAGACATCAAGTGTGTATGTCTAATACATTTATCTTCGTTTTAAGGGCTAATCTGCATACTGTAGATCAACTTAATTTGGCTACCAAAAATTGGCGATTTCGTCATTTTTAACATATTGGTGACAGCAAAAATGGCCAAATTTGGACTGTCAGGAATTTGTTTTTCTTCTTTTCTGGGCCATTCGGGGAAAACCATATTCCTAAGCACACAGTTATTTACCAGCCACAACCAAATCTGAAGCAGACTAGATCATTGGCCTTTATGTAACGAGTAATTCCATTCTAAGCAGACTTGAACTAGTAATTGACAAACCATTGCAATTATTCAATGTCAACAAAGGTAACTGATATGCAAGCTAAAGCCAAATAGCAATTAACATGATGAGAAGGTTACATAAATTACAATCATATTATTTTTCTCTTCGCAGCAAACGAATATAAATTATAAGAAATCTTGCAGGCAAAATCATTGCTTGGTATAGTGATAAAGTCAGTGACTCCTTGACATCCAATCGAAAAATTGCAGACACTCAATTCGACTTCAAGATTTCTAGATTCAAACCTTACCCGAAGGCTGGTTGTTTCATGCATTTGATTTCGCTACTCGACAAACTGATGTTCTCAAACATGGCTGAAAAAAACAAGATTACTGATGGCTATTATGAGTCGTTGTAACAGGCACAATGTCAGGGACGAATGAGCTTTAAGCGAGTGATTGTTTTATTATAAATTGCCATGTGAATCGATTGTTGAATAAATGAGATTATTACACATGTTCAGTGTGTTATCAAAGTGGTGCTTTAAGAGCATCACATGAAGTTCTGTACAAAATAATAATTCAGAAAAATTCCAAAATACTCATTACACTGGTCATTTGGGAAGCTACGAGTGTTTATTGTGACGTTGCCATGTTACACCAATTTGATCCATAGCCGGAAGGCATGGTAAAGTAAATGTTGAAATAACATGGAAATATTGGTGGCTACAACAATGAACAGGATCTAAATTCCAGATTATGGCGATACGGATAGGAACACGTGGTCGAGAAAGACGGTAGACCAGGATCAGGAATTCTAATTATCAGCTTATCATTTCCGCCCACAATGTTTACAATAGGAATTTGCACATCTCACTGAATTAGAGTATATAGGATGTTAATTAAGATATGACATTTTATTTTATCTTGAAAATGAGTCTTCTAATTGTTATCAGGGACAATGCAAATTCATATATTCCATATACCAGGAAAATTATAAATAGCTATAATCTACTATAGAGAGTATGGAGTCGCATCGAAATCAGATTGTCTCGTCCTATAATTTCCTCTGATATCACAGTTTAAACTATACACACTCTCAAATGATCTTGGTCATTTGTTATTTGCCAAATCATACATAAACAAGGCAATTTGAAACTCATACTAAAATCATTCAGCTTTAGTATCTGGGTACATTTAAAAAGGGAGCTCTGTGTGGCTTTTATACTACGAGTTGTGAATTGTCCGTATTGTACGTTTTTGTAAATGTTTTGTTTTATACAAAAGAGATGCGTTTGCATTTCGCCCAATCTAGTATACCATGTGAGAGGCATGGATGTATTAAAGCTGCATACACTATGTTTTCAGACTAGCGTACGGCAAAAAGTGTTTCACCTGGTTGATAGCAGATAATGGTCTAGATATCTTGTTGTTTATAAATAAGCCAGTTAATACCAATTGGTATTCTCATGACAATGACCAATCTACCTATATACCAAGAAACTTGGTAGTTTTATTAGTAAATCTGGAACCAACTGGCTCTAACTTAATATTATTGATAGCCACATGAAGACTTTTGTAGTCATATTTTCTTTTTCGACCTGTAAAAATAATAAATTTAGTTTTATTTGAATTCAAGGAAAGGCGATTTTGCACAAAACCACTCATATATAGACCATTCACAAGACAATTAATTAGCATTCGTGTATAATTGATTGATATATGTGTCCTGATATACATGGAGGTGCATCAGTAGACATTAATATATCGTTAACATGAATTAGGTATAAGAACGGACCTACTATATAGCTCTGTGGCACGCCACATATAATATATGTTAATAAGATTGTCTATCATCTATCTGAACATATTATATTCTGGTGGACAGCTAGCTGGAAAACCATTTATTAACTACTCCGCGAATTCCATAAAAATTAAGTTTGTTTATGAGTATATCTGGATTAATAACGTCAAAGGCTTTAGACAGATCACAGAAAATTGACAGTGTATGTTGTTTTGATACTGTGTTATTTGCATCAGCACATTTGTTAATTAAGTGTATTATTGGGTGTATACATGGTAGAATGATTTGCACGTAAGCCGTATGGTGTTCACAGATAACTTTATTATTATCAAAAAATGATACAATTTTCTGACACATATTTCTTTCAAATAGTTTAGAGAAGGCTGGCAAAAGAATAATTGGTATATAATTGATGTCTTGTAAATTGGGTTTACTTTAGTTATTTTCAATTTCTCTGGGAAAATACCAGTACTAAACGAGTTGGTTATAAGGTGAGTTATTGGTAATTTGATTATGTGAATAATTTCTTTCAATAATTTGCTATAAATGTCATCATGACCTGTGGTAAGTTTTGGTTTTATTTTATTAGCGGCTTGAGTCAACTGAATCAAGAAACATAATCATTTTTGAAGGATTCTTTAAAAATTCATTATAATTTCTCTTAGATTTCGGCACAGTTTTCGAAAAATAGTTATTAAATTTCGGTTTTATATGTTACATTGACATTTTTTATATTAAAGGTCCGCGGGAAGGATGATCTATTATTTTTCCTATTGTTTTTTTAGTACTGAGCACGTCTGTTTTAGGTTACTTTTATTTTGTTCTATCATGATTGCAAAATAGTTTATTTTCATGTGGTGTCTAACTTTATTATATAGATGTACAAAGTTTTTATATGAATTAATATTTTCTTCTGTTGGTTTTTTAGTTTCTTTTTTAGAAAATTTGATTTGGTACGAATAGAGGCCTGAAGATATCCATGGCCTGAAGATATCCATGGTTCACGTTTTATATATATTTTGTGACTCCATTTCTCAGTTAATGGAAATGACGCATCGAAGATAAGCTTGTACAACATTAGAAGTGTATTATAGGCCTCAATTGGGCAGTTGATTCAGAAAATCTACTACTTTTCGTAATTTATTTCTGTGTGTTTTAGGTTGTTCAGTTAGAATGTGAAACAAACAAACAAACAAACAAACAAACAAACAAACAAACAAACAAACAAACAAACAAACAAACAAACAAACAAACAAACAAACAAACAAAATGATTAGCCATGTCTGTCAGTATAATTCCGGAATGAATTGAATCAATACGAATGTTATTAGAATAGATATGATCTATCCAGGCGGCAGATGAGTTTGATATTCTAGTTGGTTTTAAAATAATTGGCAAGTAACCATGTGAAAATATTCCATCATCATAATCATTTGTCTTACCATGATGAGTTCCAAGTTTAAGCAAATCGATGTTGACATCTCCCATTATAACGCTAGATTTGTTTCTCCAGAATTTACTATGTCCATTATTTCACATAATGTGGATACGAAGATATTAATATGGGCCCGAGGCTGTGTGTAATTAGGCCTATAAATCTAAAGTAGAACAAATGCCCACCGGACAAATATTCACCCGACAAATGCCCACCAGACAAATGCCCACCGATAAAATAGGAGAGTGGAAAAATGCCCACCAAGAAATAAATATGAAAGGAAACAAAACAATGAACTAAAACAAAACAAAAAAAAAAATTTTTTTAGATATCCATTTTTATGTGTTGTATGTTAGTAAGTTTTTGGCATTAAAATATTAAAGTATAATGTCAACATTTTCAAATATTATATCCTCAATACAGCCTCACTATTATTTTGTCAACTGACTTCCAATTAAAGCAATACATTTTCAGTTAAAGCTCTTAATTACGATTGAAATTTAACTGAAGCCTTTAGCAGCCATATAAATCAAATGCAAACAAATTTGAACAAAAAGATAAAAATATTATATCTTGAAATTATTTGAATAATTTATTGAAGCCATTTAATCTTTTTTTATGTCATCCATTGCAATCTTTTATATTGTCCGTTATAAATTGTATCCATGATTGCAATCATATAATATTGCGGACTTCGTTCATTGCTATCATTATTCACGATTCAGAATGTAAATAAATGAAAAGAATTCGTTTAATTTTGTGGGTTATTTCATTTATTCCTTTTGTTATTTTTACTCAGTTCTTCGCAAATATTTAAATTAATTGTGAATAAGCCAACACCACCTCTACCGGCATCATCTCGACAGCGCGTTACGATACTGTGATATTGTTACAAGCATTGACCTGAAAGAAAAGGTCAGTGGTTACAGGAGTGCAAAACAATCTATCTAGCTTTCTTTAGCCATTTCAGTAACATATACGAGCTAGGCTATTCGGACCAACTATATACTGTAATATTCGTAAATATGTTTTTATTTCGAAATTACACGTTCGACTGACCCGGCCTTGTTTACATTATTATAATCGGGTTTTCAAACAGCTTGTATTAAGTGACGTCAGATTTCAGCAACATCCGGTCTGTGCCTGGCTTCAAAACAGCAACACCCACAGACCAATTATAGTCGATTAATCATTATTCTGAACTGGAGTATTTAATATGTGGTTGATTCATTTAATATGTTTTGGCAACATTCCTACTTCGTGTCAGCATATTCATCTTAGTCCTTTTGAAATTTGAAATGAAGGTGAACTGTTTTGAGTTTTAAGTTCATCCTTTCAGAGTCCATGACAATTGTTGAACTAGTTATGTACATACAGAGATATTTTCTTTTGAAGGTTATATTTGGCTTAATATTCACGTATTCCTTTCATATTTTCAGCCGAAAAGCATTTTTGGTTCAGGTGCGAGTTTACAGTATTAATTGTGACATAAACTGAACTGAATTGTAATGAATTAAGTTGAAAATGAGCCAAGGACGACATTGAATAAAAGTTGAATTCCCATGCATTTTCAACTCCCATGATCAATAGAAATAGTTCAAAGGGACTCGGTTATTTACCTTAAGAATTCTGGAGCAGCAACAATTGAAACAAATGTATTTGTATTATATAGTTTTGCGTCGAATTAAGACAATAATCGAAAAACTTCCCGAAAATAATATTGCTGAAATAATTGAATGAAATCCGTCGTAACAGATATGTTATGGATGATCTCAATGTCGTTATTGTAAATAAAATAACATATAATTGTGTTAGCTATATAGCTGATATTAAATTGTAGTTTTACTTGAAAATGAGTTGGAAAAATAGAAAGTTTCTTTATAATTTGGCACAAGTAATGTATATATTTGTATATTCCATACAAATCAAGGTAATTTCTCCTAGTTTAGAGTATCTCTCTTGTGAACTGGTGGTTACATATATGTGCTCAATAGCAAAATGATATTTTTAATCCAATATATTTCAGAGTCACTAAATTTCAGAATTATCCAAGAAGGGGAAATATTTATTATTATTATTATATATATATATATATATATATATATATATATATATATATATATATATATATATACTTATCTATGGCTAGGTACTATATCGTTTATAGATATAAGCACAATTAAAACACGACCTATTAAATGAAACTGGGAAATTTTCAGCAAGGTTAAGACATAGGCTACTAATTTGGTAGCTGCAGGGGCGGATCCAGGAATTTTTGGGTGGGTGGGTCTAACCAAGGCCTAAGTAATTAAGCGAGGCACGAAGTGCTGAGAAGGGGGTGGGTTAAATAATAGAAATAATAAAATGCTTAGATATCTTCTGAATCACTACAAGATCCGAATTTCAAGTGTATACTGTGTATAAATACTGGGAAAATATATATTTCTGTGAAGAAAAACCCATGACATGAGGATTGGTGATTGGTTTAGTGTATATACATGTACATTGTTAGGATTACTGGGAGTTACTCGATTTGTTACTAGAAACACGAAAGTGTCCCCAATCATAATGTGACATATTGCGTATCATGTCACTAAAACGTTTAATAAGCAAACTGACCATTTATTTCAATGTGTATACTTATGAAAAAGAAACAATGACGTTTAAAATATTTATTACCTCATGTAAATCTACATCAGTTAGCGTGTTCTTTAATGAACGTATCTGCAGTTCTTTGGGAATCGATGTATTAACTGTAATGTATTTTCAGAAATGGCTTTTGATTAGCCTCAACACAGAGAAACTGCGCCCTTCTTCGGCAAATGTAGCAGGCAGAGTACATCCTAATACCAGTAAAATGTAATGTTTGGAAAGGAATCCGGATCTGCAGATACCAAGGATTTCATCAAAGTATCAGGTAAATCGGTCCCATGAGACTGCCTGGACCACAGATTGAACCATCTGGATACCTCGTTATCTAATGACCTGGGAGTTGGCAGGTTGTCATACCATGATTCAAATTGCTCGTGGAGAGGCATCCATAGTTTGATCATTAAAGATGGTATTGGACTCAGCAAAACGTTCTTTGGCCGGCGGTTGTCTCCAGAGTAAAGGGTCCGCAACTGCACCAGTAGGTACATTCGACCTATTGCACTGAACTCTTGGAACTCTTGGCGTTTACTCTTCAGTACCTATATATGAAGCCAGCGGCTTTGCTTCGCCGTACCATCTCTAGAATTCTCCACCAATCCCTCAAATATTGAATCTCCGATTTGATATTCTCAATCATTGTGTATGTCTCAAAGACGTCAATATCTCTTAATTCGTTTAGCTGACAAGCCTTTCAAATAATCCAAACTATTATTTAATACTGTGAAGCCAACTGTAACTCCAAAATTCTGTAGACTACTTTTCAAACCATGAGCCGTAGTCTTGGTGTCGCGATCCCAATTGCAACGACTTTCATTAACCTCTGGATAAACACGTGGATTAACCATAGCATCAAGGCAAGTGGACACATGTTCATAAAGCTCACCAAATGTTTTCAAACAAGAATGTCTTTGAACCCAGCGTGTCCTGCACAAACTTTTAACTTTTTCGTGGCGTGTATTGGGGCGATATTGTTTGAGGGCAAGCTCCAGGAATATTTGCCTCTCTAGAGAATTGTCAAAAAAACTTACCAAGTTATAATTTACAGACAAATCACAGTTAAACTTCATTTTATACTAAGTAACTTAGTATAAAATGAAGTATAATTGTGATTTGTCTGTTAAATAATAATGCTATCAGACATACATTACACAATACTCAATGTGTGGTTATTTAAGAATGACAAATTCGCAATACTACTACTAATTATATGGCGCCAAATGGTTTAATGCTTTTAAAGATGGAGGATCCTTACTATAAGTGCGGGGTTCTTCCCCCACCCGAACACCTCGTATATCCAGCACTGAGGTGTATGTAATGGCTTCAATTAATTCTTTAAAATTTGTCTCAGGCACCTGAAATTCCCAAACTACTTTTTCAGTCGCGGTATGATCGTTGGGGCAGCCATCTCTCTCTCTCTCTCTCCCTCTCTCTCCCCCTCTCTCAATACGGTGATATTGTATGTGATTATCATATATTTTATTTACTCAGGTCTTAACGGCTTACCCATCCATATTGGAACTTACAACTTCTCCGGCATCTACGAACTAAAATGCAAAAGTATCTGAAAATGGAGCATATATTTTTCCCAAAATAATAATATGTTTATGTTTTTGTATCATTAATTAATTAATTACCAGGTGATGCTGTGTATATAACTAATAGAGCTGATAAAAGCCACGTACTTTACATGTATCGACACCGCCTAGTGTTGACGTACTCTGCTTAGTCTGTACACCACAATGGCCCGATCGTACTTAGAGTACGGAAATGTCATCTGATACACAAGATTCAGAAATCGAAAAAAATCCAGAGAAGGGCAACCAACCCTATCCCTGAGCTGAGGCGTCTACCATATGATAACAGATTAAAGATATTAAGATTGCTGTCACTGGAGCATCACAGAGGGAGAAATGTTACAAAGATACAAGATCGTTAAACTTAAAGGGAATAGACAAAATGAATAAATAATTGTTCTTTATAATAAAATACTGAATCTCCCACTCGAGAACATAAATAGAAGATCGTAAAGAAACATGATATTATGGGGATACGACAGAAGATCGTAAAGAAACATGCTATTCTGGGGATACGACAGAAGATGGTAAAGAAACATGCTATTTTGGGGATACGACAGAAGATGGTAAAGAAACATGCTATTTTGGGCATATGGCGGAAGATGGTAAAGAATCATGCTATTTTGGGGATACGACAGATATTGGTAAAGAAACATGCTACTTTGGGGATACGACAGAAGATGGTAAAGAAACATGCTATTTTGGGCATATGGCGGAAGACCGTAAAGAAACATGCTATTTTGGGGATACGACAGAAGATGGTAAAGAAACATGCTATTTTGGGGATACGACAGAAGATGGTAAAGAAACATGCTATTTTGGGCATATGGCGGAAGACCGTAAAGAAACATGCTATTTTGGGGATACGACAGAAGATGGTAAAGAAACATGCTATTTTGGGGATACGACAGAAGATGGTAAAGAAACATGCTATTTTGGGCATATGGCGGAAGATCGTAAAGAAACATGCTATTTTGGGCAAACGACAGTTGGTAAAGAAACATGCTATTTGGGGCAAACGACAGTTGGTAAAGAAACATGCTATTTTGGGCATAAGACAGAAAATGGTAAAATATTGCTATTTGGGGCAAACAACAGAAGTTGGCAAAGAAATATGCTATTTTGGGCAAACGACAATTTGTAAAGAAATATGCTATTTTGAGCATACGAAAGAAGATGGTAAAAATTGCTATTTTGGGCAAACAACAGAAGTTGGCAAAGAAATATGCTATTTTGGGGAAAACGTCAGAAGTTGGTAAAGAAACATGCTATTTTGGGCAAACGACAGGCATTATTCAAGCAGAGAGTCATAAATGACTGGAATTCGTTTCCCGTTTGAGTGATCGATAGCCATTCATTAAATTACCCTATAAATACCGAGATAAATAATCAGGTATTTACTCTATATTTCTTATATATTTCATATACATATGCATGGTATATATCATTATATGGTTTGTGGTAAGAATTGATTATTTTCATATGTTGACGTAAAACACAGATTAGTTTTGTGCGTGATATATGTTTGTTTCCTCAAATTGCTAAGAAATTATGTAGGTGACTGATCAAGTAAAACCCTATAGTAGCAATGAATTGTCAGAACACAGGTAAATTTTACTCTATCAATCGTGTTTTAATATACTGTTGCCTTAATTATCACTTAATTACCAGTTCAGGAACGCTCAGTTCGGTATGAGGAATTTATTTCAACCACCCATTATTAGGGCTGGATTATAACCATTAAGCAAAATAAGCAAGTGCTTAATTAGGGCTTCACGAGAAGTGGGCGGAGTTTATGATTTATTCACTTGTTGCTGGGTCAGTTTTATCCGCTGGTGAATGGCGTCTGCGTGTAGTGTTTATTTGCCGGCAAATATACAGTGATAACACACACTAATTTATAGAGTGAAAATGTCAGATTGCGATTCAGATAACACACACACACACACACACACACACACACACACACACACACACACACACACACACACACACACACACACACACTACTAATTCAGGTTGGTAAATTCATGTTCAACCCCCCCCCCCAAAGAAGATTGAGGTTCGTGTTTTCTTTTTAACAATTTCGTAATATTTGATATAAAGGGTTAGTGACGAGTAGGTCATAGAATATTTTGGATTTGTATGCTTATGAGGTATTTGACCCTCCAGCAAATATCACAAGGCATATTATGCTGCGGTTAAGATGTTCCCTTTTCTGTGCGTGGAGACTGTATGTTTCCAGGTCCATGCGTTCTAAGAAAAGTTGATCTAGAGCTGTATATTCCGTGCACTATTTGCGTCTTTGGAGGCACGCCGTTTAGATGTTTGGCCTGGTTATCCAGCATTTAAATGACTGTAGCAGACACAGTACGCTCTTAAAGCATGTACTCCTGACTCAGGAATAGAAACACTGCATCGCATCTCGAGCGGTGGCATTGGACACAGCTCGTGTGGTTGGTGTGTTTTATATAACAAGTTTAGTTGTATATATAATTCACCTTAGTTGTTTGTGGGAATAGAATTATCTTTCCTAGGTCCAGTTATGTCCAGTCTGTACTATGACATTCAAGGCTAACTTTAGTCTCCTTGTCATTAATTAAACCCTATATTATAATTATAGTTTGTATAGCAGACATTAGGTCTGATTTGAAAATGTTAATATATAGAACGGCAATTCTGCCATAACGGTCTGCTAAAGCGCCGATGTAATAGTGACGAGTAGGTCATAGTATTTATTGGATTTGTATGTTTATGAGGTATTTGACCCTCCAGCAAATATCACAAGGCATATTATGCTGCGGTTGAGAAAGTTCCGTTTTCTATGCGTGGAGACCATATTTCCCGGTCCCTGCATTCAAGAAAAGTTGATCTAGAGCTATATATTCCGTGCACTATTTGCGTCTTTGGAGGCACGCCGTTTAGATGTTTGGCCTGGTTATCCAGCATTTAAATGACTGTAGCAGACACAGTACGCTCTTAAAGCATGTACTCCTGACTCAGGAATAGAAACACTGCATCGCATCTCGAGCGGTGGCATTGGACACAGCTCGTGTGGTTGGTGTGTTTTATATAACAAGTTTAGTTGTATATATAATTCACCTTAGTTGTTTGTGGGAATAGAATTATCTTTCCTAGGTCCAGTTATGTCCAGTTTGTACTATGACATTCAAGATTAGCTCTAATCTGCTTGTCATAAATAACATTTAAGAACTACAATAGTTAGAATAGCATAAATTAGGTCAGGTTTGAAAATGATAGCATAGTTCAAAGAGTACGGAAGCTATGACGCACTATTACGGTCTGCTTCAGCGCAGATGTCAGTCTTTTAATAGTAATTAAGATAAACAGTTTTAATTGTAGTCGCTTCATGACGCCTGCCCGTTGTAAAAACTGATCTTTGAAGACAGTGACAATTGGGTTATATGGTTTATATAGTATTGCTTTGAAGAAAGATACAGCAATTAAAAAATAGCTATAAATAGGGCTGCTTAGATAATTAATCTAAACATTCTCACTACTGCCGTGGTCTGACTTGGGTGTTCTACTCCCAAACCCCACGGCTGTAGGTGATTCGTATTTTGTTTTTGCTTGGCGGCTTAGGGACTGGTGAGACATTACACATGTCTCAGCAAGAAAAGTCGCCACTCTGGATTCAGTCCCATGAAGAAACGTCCAGAGTTTGAATTCACGGTTCGAGATTCTCTGTGCCTGTGCCTTATTATACACAGCTAAAAACACACACACACACACACACACACACACACACACACACACACTCTCTCTCTCTCTCTCTCTCTCTCTATATATATATATATATATATATATATATATATATATATATATTGTAAAATTGCCTAAAGTGATCGTCTTTACCATTACCGAATCTGCTCGTTTTGGAATCTACCGCCTCTTTGGCCACATGGGTAGAGATCGTGAGACTATTTACCTAAGGCCATGGTCATTCTGTGCGGGAGGTCGGAGGTTCGCGCCTCGGCCGTGGCACTATAGTAGGAGGAGTTTCTCAGCCAACCAGGCAACTGGCAAGGTTTTCTCCACCGAACATGCCATATATTCTAAATTCTAAATTTGTTTAGAATTAGTCTCCGTGGGGAAGCAATAAATTACAGACCAAATGCCTCTCCCTTATTTGAGGTTAAGAACTGCCATTATTATTATTATATTACCGTTTATAACCTAATGTACCTAACCTAACCTAACCTATTTTCAAAGGCAGAGTCCAAAAGGAGCACTTTAGCTATGCTTCTAAAAATATCTCACATTTTGTTACAAGAGAAGGGCTCATGCAGTGACTGGTTACATACTCAAATCCCACCAAAAGCATGCAGGCTATGCCTTATCTCTACTAAGTATTGATGAGGATGTGTTATGGAAATATAAATTTTGAGGATCTGGTCAAAGACGTTGCAATTAAAAAAGTTGGAGAAAACTTTTCAAAGTGGAAGTATACAAAAATAAACATTATTTTCTATCTTACTGTTATTTTATTTTCATTTTGAAATTTAATTTATGGCTTATTATTGTTTATATATATATATATATATATATATATATATATATATATATATATATATATAATGGGGCACCAAAATAAGTGCTTATAGGACCTCTAAATGATGGGTCTTAAACTGGCTCTGCCGATTATGATATTAAAACACTAAGCATATAGAATATGATACATAAAAAGAAGAGTAATTAAAATTACGACAAATAAATTACAAAAATAAATTGGTGAATCAATGAAGTATATGCCATAGTTTTGGCGAACATCACACCACATGGTTCAGATTGGGCATTTATAAAGATGGTCTGCAGCGTTCACTCAGTACAGCGTATGTTAATAATTAATTACCACAGTTTCTCCCATAGTATTATTTGAAATAATATAAAGTAAACTGTTTTGGATACTTTTGTGTTTTGCTATTATTGCCGGATACTTTACACTTCAAAATATTCAATAAGCAACTGATTAGCTGTTAATAGGGAAGTCTTTTGAGGTAAATAGAATAAACGGGGGAAGAGCGCTCATCAAGTCATGTGACCTAAAGTACGCTCAGAGATCAGTCGTGAAAACTACAGTACAAAACAGATAATTTATTTACCACGCCCGAAATTTCGGTATCTGTACGGCATGCCATTATAAAATGCAGGTAGAAAGGTAATATTTAATTTGTTTTTCGAGCTGCATACAGTTGTGCTTGTAAATCTCGAAACAGTGAGTCATTCAGTCATTAGCCTGACAGCATGATGATGATGTTCCAAATTGTGATAGGCCGTATCGGCGTATGCGTATAATGGGTGATAGTACTATATACGGTACGATGAGGTACTTATAAATACGTCATGCAGACAGTATGAATTTTTACGTTGATAATTAATTAAATGAGTCCAAGCAATGAACAATTCGTTTGCAGAAATATGATAAATTTTCTTTGTATATTTTGTTATGTAAAGTGTTAAAAGTCTAAAGAGAACACAAGTGACAAGAGTGATCAGTTTTATGGCTACTTAAAGGTCTTAAGCTAATAAAGTAATATCATATATGTCTGAATGTTTGATTCAGTGTTGCAGTTACTAGGCGTTATATGCACATAAGGACAACAACAACACAACAATTCTTCATGTTGTGGGTTTGCTGGATGTTTTCCCCAAGACAATCATATCACAGTCATATGTTCTAGTTGTGTCTGGCACCAAGGTTAAGCAACTTAACTCACTCAGCTGACAGCTCTATCACTGGCGTCATTAGATTTACAAACAGACATGCACAAATTTCCCATGCATATAGAGCTTGTTATATGCATTCACACAGTCACATATGTTGCTTGTCAAGTTAACAGATGTGTTAAAATTGGCTGACTATTACATTATATATGTATAATAGGCTAATAGCAGTATTTTATATAGCACCTTATTCAACTTGAATTGCCCTACAGTACATTGTATTTAAAACATATTCTAAGATCACATAACACGAACACATTTTATACATAAATACAATGGTTTATATATATTATAAATAGGCTAATTTAAATAAGTAGATTTTAAGAATGTTACAGAATATGTCTACTTGCTGGAAGATTAAGATGATTTGGCAACTTGAGAAATTATAGGGGCTTAGACTAAAGTCTTGCATGTCTCATAAATTATGTACTTACGAATAAGTTGTTTACTTCTTTTTTGATAATAGGAGTACTTACATTTATAATTAATCTGCTTCTCCATTCCTAGAGTATGATCGAATATAAACCCTAGATTTCTTATAGACATGGAAAAATATATATGATTGGATCCTCCCTTAATGCGATGATTCTCAGTTTTCTTTGCATGTTGCTTGGATGAGAAAACAATTAATTTGGTCTTATCCTTATTCAGTTTCAGCATGTTGTTCATCCAAATACTTATGTCTTATACAAGCTTCAATTGAAGATGACACATCATCAAATTTATTTGAAGTCATGTACACCTGTGTATCATTGGCATAACAATGATATTTAATTTTATGCTGTTTAATAATTTCATCAACTGGTTTTGTATACATATACAATTAACATTTTGTTCAATTTCATGTCGCAAATCGCTATACAAGTTACGCATTGCTTAAAATTGCAAGTCAATATCTAGCATTGAGATGCTTTTGGAATACGAATTGTTTACACGTACATGAGCCGTATGTTTTGACCTGTAGTTTAAACATACATGAGAATGCACACATATCTATTTTTGTGTGAGGATGCGTTCACATCTCTTTTTGAAATGATAATGGTGGAGTTAGTGTCTATCTTGTCCTTTACATTTGTTGATTTAGTTAATAAAACTATTCTTACATTTCACTATTGTACAACTTTAATCAAGTAAACAGCTACAAAATTCTAATACTTTTAAGATTAAAGTCTAAGATACAGCAGTAGATCTTGCAGTTGTAGAACTTATGTACATCAACACACACATGCAAAAAAAATGATACAGCAGTTAGACTAATGCCATTAAAATTATAACTAATGATGTCGGAAATAAAAACATACTCATAATGGTTCACGTACGTTTAGACTGCCGGTCTAAATATACAGCTCACGTATACGTATTTTGGCCACTTAATACTGTTGTTCATAAATATTTTATGATAAGCAGGTCGTTGGCAGTGTTCTTGCACTGCATGGTACCAGATTATTTTTATTGTGACGACAGATTATTTGGAAAATTGAGTTTGCTGTAGATTTGAACAATTAGTTTGGCTGAAATTCGATATGTGTTTGTTTGGACACTATGTCTGGCTTGATAAATTTAAATGCATGTACTTTATTAAGACACCCCTTTTCAGATTTATCCAATAACAATTACTCTGTCACTTATATCTGGCATATAATACATACATAATGTATTGTTGACAAATATTTGAAAAATGAAAGGGAAACACACTAGCTCTATCATATCTTTGTATACAATGTTTTGCTCTAATTCTTTTAGGTTAGATCAGTTTCTTTATTATAAAATACAAGATGTATGACTAATTTTGACTTGCCTTAAAAAAACTATGCAGTTGCTAATCAATTTCCTAATTGATTAGCAATTGTTGGTTATAATATTTTGTTTAACAAACTTTTTCATGATATAGTAATTCTTTGGTCCCAAACTGGATCCTTTTGGTACACCAAAATGAATACCTACATCTGGTGATGTTTTATCTGCCACTGAAACACCTAGTTCTGTCAGCGAGGTATGACTTTACCCAAGTTAAGATATTTTCCTTGATACCAAACGAAAATTCAAAATGCTTCAGTAGTAAATCAAGCATAATTAATGCGGTCATGGATCCTTCAAGAACCTCAGCAATGTCACTGTGCACTTTCATGAGAGCAGTTTCTGTTGAATGACTTCCAAGATAAGTAGACTGATAATGGTCATTATGGCCTAAGTGCTCTTCGATACACCTTACTGTGGCTAGTACCTTTTTAATAAGTATGGAGATGAAAGGAATGTTTATCTCTTTGATCTGAACTTCATATTCTCGTTAAACATAATATACGCATCCATGGAGATATTGTTTTTGGGAGAATCAGAAATGATCTTATTCCTGATTATTGTTGTTTTCCTCATGAAGAAATTGCTAAACTTGTTGACCAGGAGATCATCAGAAGTAAAAGTTCTCTGCTTTCCCCTGAATTTCCTTAGCAGGTCCAAGTCTATTAAAATAAGGAGTTTCCTGTCTTTATGTGTTGATTTTTTTTAGCAAGAGTGAGCACAGTGATTAATTATATATATATATACAGTATATACTCTGGTATAAGACACACTTATTTCTAGAACCAATAAGCCCCCTAGAGTCGAACCTGCATATTAAAAGCATCAAGCAGTTGTAGAATTGAAGGGATGACAACGATATCTGTGTTGTGGCCACAGGCTGTACGTTGTTTCACTTAGTCGGTGAGATGAGTACACAATACCAGTTTATTATGGTTCATGAAATGTGTGCACCACCCAGCTGAGGCACGGAACAATTCATTGTTGATAATCTGTTTTGCTGTCATTCTGATAGCACCACGGGTAACAACATAACTCTGTGGTCACATATCCATCAGTTGTCATTCTTCTTAGGGAAATGATGACTTCCCCCTCTGTGTACCTTCTTCGCTCGTGGCCTCGGCTAAGTCAAGCACTACTTTTTGCCAGTCTTGCACCTGCTTCTATGAAACATTGAACTCCCGAGCTGTCTGCCTGTTGTTATTACAATTATCAGCATACTTCATAACTTTCAGTTTAAACTTTGTGTCATATGCACATTGCTTTCATTTTAGATTTCCAGACATGGTTGTTGGGTAAATATAACAAGTATATGAAGTTATGAAAACTAATATTTCATTTATAGTATTATGTTTCTGTAATGCTGTTTGAAGAGTGAGTTCGTTCATATTAGTAGTTCCCCAGTGTCAACTTCAGAAGTAATTAACAGAGTATTTGTTGTAATCGTTTTCCTTTGATGTTGCTTCTATGACTGTGGTTATTCTTTTCGTGGCCACATTTACCAATCCATTCAATTACATTCACTCACATATTTTGGTAGTAATGGCACGTCTTTGTGATCATGTCACTAATTAGTGCATCAGCATAATCATAATGGTTATCACGATTGAGTTTGGCTTCAAAAGACGGCAGCAAAAACGCACCTAATAAATTTGTTTATTGTTCACCATGGTTGGGTTTCTGACATCAGAAAGGTATTTTTGATGTGACAATGTCAGAAACTAGTTTCTGATGTTAGAAACTAAAATCTCCTCTAGTAATGTAGGATATTGGTCATTATATGGCCTACTGAAAAAAGAACAACAAACTCATTAGGAATGTTATATGCAATTATATTTATTTGATATGTTTAATTAACACATTCATTCATCACATATTGATAGTTCATTATTTCAAGTCAGTTCACATTGAAATTATGCATGACATTGTTATACGTGCCTCAAGGCTCCAATGAGGTCCTTCCACAGTAGGTGTTCTACCAGACTGAAGGGAAGGTTGCATCCATAGAAAAGCTGAGCGATCTTCTGATCTACAGAGACCTTGGTGTCAGCAGAACTCTTGACTGGTCCATATGCAGCTGTATAACTTCAACTCTGCACTGTGTTGGAGGTGGAGACTGCTAGGCTAGTGCTGCCGATCACCAAATGCATGGATACCGCAGTGTCGCATACACATTCACATATGCTGTATATATGGAATATAGGCAGTATGCGGATATGGCAAAAATTGAAAAGCATGTAAACAGATGAGAACACTTCCATATGTCTGGATGTGACATACGATTTGTCCTGCAGCTGTGAATGGCTGGGTATGAGGTAAATGGAAATGCTCCATGAAGTGCAAAATTGGATGGGGAATCCAGAATATGACATCAGGGATGAGTCTTTCCTGAACAATTTGGTGGGATTTCACAATGCAACACAAAAAATGGCTAACTCAATTTTCTTTTGGCTCTTTGGCCAAATTGGTTAAATGAAATTTTAGCCTAGGACTGGGAGCAAGGTCTCTTCTGAGCAGGAGCTGGAGTAGAAGTGATATTGCTGCACTATTGCTGGTGGCCTAAGAGTTTACATCTAACAACTGTTTTGCCATTGCTCTCTACTCTAACAAAGTGTTCCCACACAGCTTTAGCTAGTCTACCACCCTTAAACATCATGCACACTGGGATGCTGCTAAAGTCAAAGGTTCAATATGAAAAAGTCAATTCACCATTAAATATCAAAACATGAAAATAGGAGTAATAAGTTTGCGCTACTTTCATTTGTACATTTTTTCTCTATATAATAGTGAGGCAAGAGGTGGCTGACAGTTGTGCCAATCAGCTTGCACCTGAACATTGCTCCAAATGCTAGTTTGCAATTACAGGCCTGATCTGCACTGTGATTGGAGCTTACCAACTTGGGCTGCAATTTCTTTGATACAGTTAACTACTCCCAACCTCATAGGAGTAGTTTTATTCCTCACTTCTGTAATCATTATTAACTGTGGTAGGCTTGTTCTTGCCAACTCGTATGTATAGTTCTAATAATTATTTCTGTGATCACTATTAACTACAAACAGATCAAGCACATTTAAACAATTGTATATTACAGTGTATAGATAAAATTCAATAGCATAACTGAGTCTTTTAAAGTTATTTTATGCCCTTAAAATGTATGAGTTTCTGATGTTTTATATGTCCGAAAGGTATTTCTGATGGGATGGTTTAAACCGTAGTTTAACCCTGTTGTTCACATTTTCATTATTAAGGTTGAAAAACAGTATTATCGTATTTTCCCCTAAATTATGCCAAATATACCTTCCCTTTTAGTCTCACCTACGTATAAGTCACCCTTGATTTTGGTGTAGATTTCAGGGTATAAAAGTTGGATTTATACCCGAGTATATATAGTTCATATCGTTACCTCATAGCAACCAATACTCAGTATCATACATGAGGTCAATTCCAATTTTACTCAATGCCAAAAATATTTTGACTCTTTTTGCCTAATACTTTTTACCCTGAGTAGGTACTCCAAGTACCTACTTGGAATACCTGCTCCGAGTAGTTTATATTCCAAGTAAGATTTTCATGGAAGAAATATTTCTGTATAAAAAATTAAATTGTAAATTAATTTGTGGATTTAATTTATTTTGCCCGTTCTAAACATCTCTCTATAGATTACAGGTATGCTATGTGGTGGTGTCACCATGTTGTGGGTGGAGCCCATGGTATCCAGACCATTTTAAATGGTTAAATGCTCATGTGTGGTGCCACAGTCAGTTCTGGATAAGTTTGTTTCCATTATTTTGGTAACACCACATGTACCTACTTGGAATACCTACTCCGAGTAGTTTATATTCCAAGTAAGATTGTCATGGAAGAAATATTTCTGTATAAAAAATTAAATTGTAAATTAATTTGTGGATTTAATTTATTTTGCCCATTCTAAACATTGAAAGGGGATAAATTCCTAAATAGCAATATCTCTATAGATTACAGGTATGCTATGTGGTGGTGTCACCATGTTGTGGGTGGAGCCCATGGTATCCAGACCATTTTAAATGGTTAAATGCTCATGTGTGGTGCCACAGTCAGTTCTGGATAAGTTTGTTTCAATTATTTTGGTAACACCACATGTAAGTGTTAACATGGTAAAAACAGCGCAGGTCTAACCACCACAAGGTGCTTTTAGGTAAAGAGATATTTGATTATATCAAGTGGTGGATCATAGTCTTGGGTGCATCCCCATGTAAAGTGTATTTTGTAATAATCAAAGAAGTGTTTATATACTGGACCGTGGAATATAAATTATATTCAACTGTCCTCTAGGAGCCTTGAAACAAATGTTTTTGCTTAGTTCTGCCCAGCAGGGGTCAGATCCTGTATTTATTTTCACAACTCTGCTGGGTACTAAACCACTGACATATGGTAAGTTTACAAAAGATCTCAACTGGCTATTAAAACAGTTAGGTTTGGGGACAGGCTATAGTAGTCACAGTTATAGGAGAGGAGGGGCAAGTTTTGGCTCCAGATTGGCATTCCTGATGAGATGATAAAATTTACTAATTCCTAAATAGCAGTATCTCTATCTATATAGGTTACAAGTATGCTATGTGGTGGTATCCAGACCATTTTAGTTGGTTAAATGCTCACTTGGGGTGCCACGGTCGGTGTGCATATCTAATATATATATAAAAGGAACCAAAGTTCTGGATCATTATGGTTCCAGTAAATTGGTAACACCACATGTAAATGTTAACATTGTAAAAAAATTAAATTAATTTCTTAATTCCAATTCAAAATATTTCAATTCCAATTCCATTTTTTTTAAATAATCAATTCCAATTTGGGAATTGACCATCAATTCCAGAATTGAATTGACCCCCATGTCTGCTCAGTATAGACACATTCAGCACAAAGATATGAAAATTTAGCTAAAATATTCTTAAATTGGCAATGACTGGTATAAAAAGAAAAATGGACTTTCTTTCTTGAACACTTTTGAAGGTTCCAATGTTGTTGATACCTGTGTATGTAACATTTTTTCCAAAGGAGTAACCCCTTGACCATATGTCGTAGGTGTCACTAGTGCCAAGATTAAACATACTCTTGGAATATTTTTACCAGATCTTTTTTTCAGTTATCTGACTTCGTGTATATGTGATGTCAAACCTTTATGCATATTCTATGAATATTATTGAGTGTTAATGGTTCGAAATACGAGAATTATGAATCTGTGTCATTATTATTATATTATTTTTAAATACTGCTTAACAAAAAGCTGTTATTATGTGTTAGTAATAAGATTATTTAAGCTTAAATTGAGTGTAGTTAGTTTGACTAGTGATGTCATCATGTTGGATCTGATGATAATGAGTAATAATGTTATTGTAGAACTTCCAGTGTTAATGCTGCCATCGAAATAAAATAAATAGCAATAATCCTGTATTGATAAAGATTATATTAAACCGTCAAATAATCTTTATATATATGGCACAAATTTCACACACAGATTGTAATACTGAACTAAATATTAGTACATATCAGATTAAACAGCCATAAAACCCTGGGGTTAGTAAAAAGGCTATTTTTGTCAATATATATATATATATATATATATATAATAGTAAGTAAGCCAAACAGTTTTCGGACACTCATGACATGATCAAATGTCAAGCCCAGAAAACCTGTAACATCGACATAAATAAAATGAGGTAAACTCTGTTTGGATATTGATTCTTGGTCAGGTTTGGGGTGCATTTATCATTATTTTTAAGTCAGCACGATATAAATCAAACACCCAAAACAGTTTTAAGACACCTGTCATTTTTTATAGATTATGAGCAAACATTTTGAATTTGGTATACGTTTATGAAAGGTAAAAAGATATGTCAATAATACCTTAAATTTGTCTTTTTTCTTGTATCTTATACCACTAAAAGACCAAGATGCATTTTGATTTTCATCTAATTCTTAAATGATAGTTAAAATTTCCTAGTGTATTGTAGATTGTTAGATAAATATTATTAGTATATAATACACTTGCTGATTTCAGTTTTATTTCAACTTTAGGTATCAGGATGGATGAATTTGTATTTGATCTAGATAAAGCCTTAGATGAGCTGGAGGAAAATGAAGGTCAGTATCATGCCTGAAAATGAACATGATCAAGGTCATGCTTCTTAGAAATTACTACTGCTAAGTAACAAAGAATGAAATCAAACAGTGATAGAACTCATTAAATATGATATTAAAACTGTAAGTTTAATAAAAATGCCCCATCTACCAAGAGTTTTTGAAGACACTGTACAGTAATACCTCAATACTATTGATCTGAAACACAGGTAAAGCAATGTTGAACAGATGAGTTTTAAAGGCAGATTTAAACTTTCAAGAGCTGAAGCACTTCTAATTATTGCCAGCTACCATATGGGTTGGATCCTCACATATTATATATTTTTTGCTTAATATCAGTGACACAAAATTATAGTATCAGCATTAATAAGTTGACTGTAATCATGCCCAAATGTTTCTGGCAAATGAAGAAATATAATTTTCTTTTAACATTAAAGCTAATTATGAGTGTATAAATGTGGCACCAAATGTACTTTGGTTGTGTAAGTCCACGTAATTCTTCACCTTCAGTTTTGACTGTTATTACCTTATTAGATTAATGAATGCATTAAATATGTTTTATAACATTGCCATTTTTCTGTTTTAAAAGCAATCATTATCTTAATGGTATGAATGAGTTGTATTGTATTGTTTATTCTGTAATTTAGGGCCTAGACCCATATTACAAAGGCTTAATTATCTCGGTACATGTAAAGATACACTACAGCAGTTCAATTATGTTGCGACATATAATAAAAGCGTAGCGCAAAAATAAACCAACTGCTTTGATGCATGTTTCATTTCTTGATTTTAAAATCATATATGTTGATATATATAGCTTACTTGAAATTTCTGTAAAAAAAGTTGACAAATATTTATTTCGCAGATCATTATATGCAGGACACTGCATAACAAAATGAAATTCACGTTCTATTACATAATTATTCAGAAATTTACTACAGAATAAACAAATTCTCTCCTCTTTAGGTATTACTGGTATATTATGACAATGTCTCCCAGTCTCAATAAATAATCCATGACTGCTACATTGAAAGTTTGCAATTACTGATATAAATTTTCTGTCTCTTATACTTGATAAATATAGTTGTTATTTTATAGAATGAGTTGTTATCTTTTGTAATCAGTCCAAAGAAGTTTGAAGTGTAGGTATTTTCATGTTAAAATCTATCTTAAGTCTATATTTGATCCAATTTTCCAAATAAATAAAATGTAAATAACATTGGCTGAATCATCAGCAAACAACATCCATGTTGAGAACAGATGTGTAAAGATGTTGATATTATGATGTGGTAACAGCCTAATCCTTAATACTTTTACCTCCAAATATCTGTGTTTGTGAGATGTTTCCATAAGATGTTTTCTCTCAGCTATATGTCGTGAGGCTAAAAAACCAGCCAACTAAACTTATACCCCAAACATCTTATTTTCCTGTAATGATATCTTCATCAAACAGGTTTTTTCTTCAATTTATCTAATGTATTATAAAATGCTATTAATGAGAAGGTCTTAACACAGATCTCAGTAGTTGGATCAGGCAATGACTGGCTGGCAGGAATCCTGCACCAGCAGATCTCTTGCCCAGCTAGGTACACACATTCAGAACACATGTACTGGTACGTCATTCAAGATATGACTTCACTTATAAATTAACAACACAGGCATGGGTTGATAAAGTTATCTTTAATTGGTTTTATACAAGTAATCATAAACTATTTTTTTCAGGCAGAATTCACCAAGCTATGGTTAACTCTAATCCTGGTGTTTGTCTTTGTTCATGGATACATATAACATGTTTGTATTCCCATATACATTTCAGACAAGGAAGAGGAACATGGCAGTAGTGGTCAACATGTCAATCATGATTCTGATGGAACTGCTGGGACAGGTTCTGCTTGTCAGCCACCTTGCACATTATCACTTGATTATACAGACAGTTCCCGCGATAACTATAATAACCTCAATGGTCTTGGACTAGCCGTTAATAAGATTGGTCTAGACCTAACACTTGAAGACAGACTTGGTCAAAATATTGATGAGTGTGATTCAGCCATTAAATTAGATATTTCAGAGGCAGACTTTGCTCCTTCTGCATCAACGAGCCTGAATAATTCTTCTCACAAAAATCAAGAGGTGACAAATATAGAGAATGGTCTCAATCTCAGTAATAGTTCTTTGGTCACTGAATCAAATGAAACTTCACAAGTTGCCAGTTTCGAAACAACCGGACAGGAAAATGGATATTATGAGAGAGATTTGGAGGCATCCCCAGCCATAGCAGCTGATCAAAATGAGTTACATGGTGTGGATTTACCTTCAGATATATCCTATACAGATTCAAAGACATCCCATGACAGGTCCAGTCTGGATACTGATTTGACAGTTACTGAGCCTCATTCAGGTAATGTTGAGTCTGAAAATGTTCAGACCAGCATGCTGGAACAAAGGGAACAGTGTTCATTATCAACTGATAGGACTCCTGTGGTGCTTAGCAGTGGTGACAAGATACACCATTTTGTGGAACATTCAACTGATGGACAAAATATTGATGTGACTGTTTCCTCCAAGGAGCAGTCAGAGAGCTACAGTGACACAGATTATGGTAGTCATAGTTCAGGAAGTCAGATGCAAGATCCTGATGACTTACTTCAGAATCAGTCCATATCATCAGGTGGTCATGATGAAGCATCATCCGGCTCAGGTGTGGAATCCTCAAAACAAGCATCCATGGAGCGTGAATCAGCTGTGACAGCGGAAAAGTTACCCACAGTATCTGCTGAATTGTCTCGAGGAGATAAATCTCTACAGCCTGTTGAAGTCTCCCATGAGACAGGTTTGCCATCTGCAAGTTCAATAAAGGATGATCAAATAAATGCAGAAACACGTATGATTACTGAACTGCAAAATGACCAGGTTTCAGTTGCAGAGAGTTCTGACGTTCAGATGGGTAATACCTCCTCTGATAGTTGTACCACAACAGATGTTGTTGGTTTTGGTGATATTAATGATATTGATTTGAGCAATGATGAACTAGATCAGTATTTGTCTACTATTGGTGGCCCAGATAATTGTACTGAATATGACAGTAAGCCAGTGTTTGCAGAAGAGATATCGATTAACCAGGGGAATACCAGCTACAGCCTTGGTACTCCGTTACTAGCAAATGCTGTGGAGAGAGAAGTCAGTACAGCTGAACAGGATGTCTCTGATGAGAGACGAGGCAGTGGGGGAAGCGTGGAGAAATTCTTAGCTCCTGTAGTGATGAGCCCAAGTATTACTACACCAATTGAAGATCCAGGGTATTCTAAGGTGCCAGGATACATTCCTGAATTGTCTATCACTGTGGAAGAAGAGTCAGACGATTTGGAAGTCAAAGGTGAGAGACTACACAGTGCTGGCTCTGGAGAGTTATACTCTAACTCAAAATCTGAAGAACCGAAGTCCAATACGTTTATTAGCACTGCACCCGAAGATTCCAGTTCTCAGTCAGAAATAATGCGTGAAGGGATGATGCGAACATTTAAGAATTCAACTGAAATGGGTGGTGCCCGACCAAAGGAACCTCAAGGGACCTCGGGTCGTATTGGTCGCCCTAGCAGTCTGCTTGGCCTGTCAACCCCAGATCTACCTTCTCTGGCACCTCCACAGCCCTCTGCCACTGTATCATCCACTTCCTCTGCTAGATTGCAGCCAGCAGTTTCCCCAGGAAAAACAACAACACTGTCACAGGTTGGTATGCAGTTTTCAGATGCAGTGGTCCGAGATTCAGGAATTGTTGCTGATTCTGCTGAGGTGGATTCAGGGACATCTTCACCAAAAGATGAACCACTGAACATGAGAAACATTCATGACCTGATCAACACGCAGTTGGTAGCACAAAGTAGCCTGCCAGTGATGAAAAGACAAATGAATTTAGAAATAAAACAAATAAATGATATTTCTTGTAGCGATATCATTGTTCAAGAAGTGACTGAACAAAATACATTCTTGGATACAGACTTTGGAGCCTTGGACTCTTCTCTGACCTGTGGTACCAAGTCGTCAGGGGAACAGCAAATAGATACTGATCACCTAGTAGCACCAGCAGCTGTTCCCATCACAGGACAGAGCACATCACCAAAGCAGAAAAGACCATCATCATTGAACATCATTTCTATGTCCGAGAATCAGTTGAGTACTGAACTTACACCAGCTGAGAATGATGTTCCTGTCTCTGCAGATGTAGTGGATACTATGCCAATTACACCAGCTTCTTGCAGTGCTGAACAGTCAATACAAGATGAGATGTCTGATGGACCTAATCCTGCACCACAAACAGGTAAATAATTTTGGAAATGTATATTCTAGGTGTACATTAACTTCTGGATCTATGCTGTTGTCTAAGTGCCCGTTGTGTTGGACATGCCTATGACTATGTAGTTATGCCATTGTTGAAAGAATTGGTACAGGAATAATAATCAAATTTCATTTGCTCAGGATCAGTTGGTGATGTGACAGCTACAGAGTCGGTGATTCCTTCTCCACCAACCAGTGCCAATATAAATCTAGCCATTACACAGCTTGGCAAAGTGGCGCCGCTGTGGGTTCCCGATGCTGAAGCTCCATCATGCATGCAGTGTGAAGCGAAGTTTACTTTCACTAAAAGGAGACATCACTGCCGAGCTTGTGGAAAGGTGAGTAGACTCAGTGGTCACTGCTATATCTTTATAAAAAATTTCCATAATTAATTATATTCATGGGTTTAATTTTCATAGTAAAAATTATGATTATGTCATTGGTAAATTATAGAATTAAATTTGTCTAGTGACTAATCATATTAAGGACTCTGTGTGTGTGCTGTCCTGTAATTTCAATGAATAAAACAACATTGTCTACACAACAATCACCTGAACAGCATTTTATTATTGATTATAATCATTTTAAATCTAACTGTTCTTTGGTGGTAACCGAAATTTGTTTATGTTTTTATTTACTGAACTATTTCTTAGTTTTTCAGATCAGCAGGTGTCACTTACAGTTTTATCCATGTAATTTTTCTTTTCAAGACAAATACCGATAATAGTTTATTAAGAAAATGTTTTCTTAAAGTAATGATTTTAGTCTCAGTTTATGACATCTTTTGACTATTTTTATTGTAGATATTCTGTAATAGTTGCTGCAATCTTCGTAGTAAACTGGCTTACATGGATAACAAAGAAGCAAGAGTATGTTCTAAGTGTTATCAGGACTTAATTAGAGGTAAACATAATGTGAATGTTGTTGTATGATTGTTGAGTTAGATAAACCAAGGTATATTAAATATAAAATTCTTAGCCATAACTGGTGTCAAGTACTTCTAGACCTGATGTACTGAGTTTAGACCTTGAGCGTTTCTTATTAAAAAGTACATATTGCATGCTTATCGAGTCATCCTAACTATTAGAATACTGTAATGTATATATTGTAGCCTTGTCGTATGATCATTTTGGATGATATGAGGTTCCCGTGTAATTCTTAACATTGTCTTCTGATCTGTTCCAGGCTTGTAATTAAAGTCCTTTCTCTTGTATTTCATTCCTTTAGTGAATGTATTAGGTGTGACCATTTTTTTTTACGGGTGCCTCTGTGGTCTCGCGGTATCAGATCACTATCACCGTGTTCGAATCTCGGCGTGGGCATATCTGAAGGTTGTTTCATCTTTTACTTTGCTTCATTACCTTTGGAGGTCGCTTGGCCCACTTAGCCTACCTTGTGTACAAAAGTGGCTGTAAAACATCAATCATCAATCCCTTTTTTAACTGTTCATCCATTGGATGTTTAAAATTTATTTTCTTAATTAATCACTTAATTCCATACCTTGTAACAAGTTTTCTATGGTTATCTTTTTTTCTACTTGTGTTATATTTTGAGAGCTTTATTATAATGAACTAAGAATGCTTTTTTTCCACGAATAATAATTATTATTATTCTGCCCCAAATTATGTGTCAGTTATATTTATTTATTTAATGGATATATTTTGGGTTGTTTGATTTCAGAGTAAATTGGAAGAAAAAATGATCTCCACCATTACAAATGTTATATTTATCCAGGATGTTTTCTTTATCCCATTTCAGCACAAGTCTATGAACGACGGCATCAGCAGAGTCCAAATCCCAATAACCCGAGTGAGTACTGTTCAACTGTACCCCCTTTACAGCAAGCTGCAGGGGCACTCAATGCCCCACCCCTCACGGTGATGGTACCCTCTGGTGTCTTGAGAAAAGATGGTAGGTACACGGTCAGCACATGTGGTGACCGTGTTGGTGTTTGATGTATTGGTCAATTTGTTTTGTTAATTCTAACATGCAGCTGATGTGTTTTTACTTAAATATACTGATAATAGTTGGGGATTTAACTTGGTTTTCTGTAATAAACATGCTGTGGTAATGGTAAGCTATTTTGGTGATGGATTATGTGTGTATTATTTCTTCAATGAATATATATATATATATATATATATATATATATATGTATATATATGTGTGTGTGTGTGTAAGAATGGCTTATTTCCTCTGCTGACATTTGTTAAATATTCACCACATTATATTTTAATACTAACTGTGACCAGTTATTAAATAGATGTTAAGAAGATAACACCAAAACATTAATAATTAGTATAATATCTTCAAAAGTAAAATATTAAAATTGAAGTGCTTTTATCTCTAGGAAACCAAAGACGTGCTGAAGGTCCAAAACAGGTGATGTTTTCAGATGGAATCCGTCCAGGAGGGGACTTGACTGAGTTAGATGGAATTAGTGACCAGAGACCTCAAATTCAGAGGCAGACACGCAAAGTGTATCATGTTGAAAAAACAGGTAATAATACAGGGGCACAGATTGGGACAAATACTTTAGTGGCCTTTCAAAAGTTAGTGGTCCTTATCCAATGTTAGTGGCCCTGAAAGGGGAGTGGAGAGACTAGTGAACCAAATGCTGCAGGTGGTGCCATAAGCCCCCCCCCCCTAAAAAAATTTGGAATGGCCCTACTGAGAGTGATTCTCAGGTATATTTCTAGTAATATGAGGTCTTTTCAGTAGAGATTTGTGAACTAACCAACACACTCACCAGTGGCAAAGTAACATAATCTACACCCCAACAAGAACAAAAGTTTATTTAGCTCAAATAGACAAAATATATATACCGTATATACTCGCGTATAAGTCGATTTATTTGGTAGTGAAAAGGGAGCTCACAGAAGCACCTCGACTTATACGCCCAACATAGTTCCTACCAGCTGAAGGAAATATTTTTTTGGCCATCCTGGACACACAACACTACAGGATTCAACCCAACAGTAGCCAGAGTCAGAATAAAATCGTCACATCGCTGCCTACTAAATCATAATTATTCAATAAATAACAATTAATTTTCACCAAACTGTTATTTGGATATCACAAACATGCCGGTCTTTATATAATAATACTTGATAGTCACGCGCTGTTACCTACCAGTACTTACAGATGTGCTGTGAAACAATGAATTAATAACACTTGCAATCAGGCGTGTTTGTGTAAACCAAAGTTGGAACAAAATCTCTGCCTACTAGTCTCATCCATTAAATAACGATTAAGTTTCACCAAACTGTTATTTGGATCTCACAAACATGCCAGTCTTTGTGTAATAATAGTTGATAGTTACGTGCCATTAACTACCAGTACCTCCAAATAATTAGTGATACTATAGAAATCACTGTTCACATTGTGTGTTTGGTGTGACAAGTTGGTTTATTAGTTATAACATTGTTTGTTTTGTTTTTTGGGGAGCATCCCCAGGTTGTCGCTTATTCAGCACAACCTAGTTATAACATCAAAGCAAAATCTATATATATATATATATATATATATATATATCGCTGTCGGTGAAGAAATTGATACTGAAATATTTACGACGCATCTGCCGACACCATGAGTTTGAAACGAATGTGAAATTCGTATGATGCACAGTTTAAGTTAAAAGTCATTTAGTGTGCTGAAGAAAACAACAACTCTGCTGCACACATACATTTTGCTGTTAGTAAAAAACTAGTGAGAGACTAGAGAAAGCAGAAGAAATATTTATTTGAAATGCCGAGGACGAAAAGGGCGAAACATTATGGAGTTAGACCGTACATCAAATTAGAGACAGCTTTGAATGATTGGGCACTGGAGTATCGTCACAATGGATATATTGTCACCAGAACGATGATACGGATACAGGCTATCTCTGGACAAGCAATACGAGGTAGAGACTGGATTCAAAGCTTCACCGGGACGGTGTAGCCGGTTTATGAATCGATGTGGACTTACACTGAGAAAATGATGCCCTATATGAAGATTTTCATGGGGATAATGTTGCCGAAACTGAGGATGTGCCGGACAGTGACAGCTATGGTGATTACTATGATGATTCTGTTGCTACATGTGAGATTCCGGATTACGACTGGGTAAGCTTTTTCAGGGATGATGACAATGATTCAGATTTTGTCTGAAAAACCTAGTTTTGGTGTATAACACACAGGAGAAATCAGGATAATCTGCAGCTGGACTTGTGCATAATTTTTTCCGTAATTACATACACTCTCCGTGTATGACAGCATGATACAGATTTCATAATTGCTTTGATGTTGTATTTAATAAACAAATTTCTCTCAATTGTGAGCAGTGATTTCTATTGTTTTTCTTTAAAAAAGACACATTTAGTTCTGGTGTATAATACGTAAATTATGGCGGCAGAAATTACAGTAATTGACCTCGACTTATACGGTGAGCACAGGCATGAGGAAATAATTACAAGGCCAAAAACCGACCTCGACTTATACGCGAGTATATATGGTACCTGACTATTAGATATATAAAAAAGGAGCATTGACAATATAGATTACATATGATTTTTCAAAAGTCTATCAATTAATTACTCCTCCAAATCCAAGTCAACATCCGAATTCAAACTACCACCATTATACCGCTCAACATATACCCCATCTACATCTGGAACCTGGGGACTATGATCCTCCTGGCTCATTACGTATGTTCTCTTCCCCTCAGTGTTTAAAAAACCTGATATATTCAAGGGCCCCATTGAATTTGAAAGACCAACTCCAAATACTCCAAAAACTGTTTCAAATTAGTCCAGAGGAGCCCTATTAAGTCTGAAAACATACAAATCTCATCTGTTCTTATACCTGTTTTATGATTTTATCAGGGCCCCAAAGCTTTAGTCTTGGCTGTCCCTGGGCTGCATCCCATACTAGTCCATATGTAAATCTGGCACAGTTGATCTGGAACAGTATCTAAAACACAAAAAATAAAAATAAGACCTTGTGGTCCTTGCTCCCCACCCAGTTTCTGCTGGGTTAAAGTTATACAGTAACTATGATCTTCGAGCTTATTTGTTTTTGTTAATGTCAAGGTCATTTAATCTAAACCCCTCCTAGCACAAATGAGAAATCCTATTGGGTGAAAGCTTTTTCCCATGCATAAATTATTTGGTGTGAGCCAATGACTAATCACAAATTGTATCATGGTGTGGTCACCAGACTGGCGAGTATTTTGAATTAAATGGTTGCCCATATCAACAAATAGTCACCACAGGCGTATTTGTGACTGCTAATTTGCAGCCCTGATCTTACAGAAGGTCACCTTTTATACCCAAAATGTGACTGTTTTTTTATTGTTGTATCAATAGCTGATGAAAAATACCATGATTTGTATATTGTTCAATTTCTGTATCCCAGTGACATCATTATAGTCAAACCGGCAGCATGGTTGGTCTAAATAGCTTACAATATGAATAAAAGAGGGCTAAAACTTACAACAACATTTCCACTTCTATATCCGTGAATAAAAGTTACAGACAGTGACTAATATATTGGGGTTTATAGCACAATAAAATTGCCACCTCACCCCCAAAAATGGAGGGGTATATATTGTCAGTTTTTTGTTGTAATAATTTGTCCTTTGTCAACAAATTTCAAATGCTGAAAACCAGGCTTGTTCAAGCCATCTGAAGAGGACCTGAATACATATTTGTTTTACCAATTTCTTTAATAAATTTAAGATATAAGATGAGCAGATATCAGAACAGTTGTTTTGATGAATGAATATATAAAATGTTGGTTTTTCTGCCCAACAACTACCTCCCAAGAGTTCAGATTCAAGTTTTCTTAAGCCTAAAATGGAATAATTCCAATTGAGTATTACTATTAATTGTGTTAGTAAAGCTATACACAATGTTGTACAATGTGCACAATTTGGATGCTTATTTGTTGCTAGATGACTGCTGGCCTGATTTGGTTATTTAGGTGTTGTTTGTGTAGATTCCATTTATTATTTGGAAGGTGGGAGAGTATGTGATGGGGGTAAATATACACACTTAGCATACCATAATAATGTATAAAACATGTTGATTTTACAACCTAGAATAAATGTTTGCTTGTTATGCAAGTGATACATTTATAAATTAACAATACTAGAATCATGAGTTACCTTCCTCCACAGGTCAAGGTCGACAGTTATCTGATAGTTGGGAGTCTTAGATAGCATTTGGTAACCTTCAGAAGAAATGTTTGTTTGTAAATTTAAACTAAAGTGATGATATGAAGAACATATATCAGATATGATAAATTTGTCTTTGAAGTAACATATCTACTACCCTTCCTCATTGATATTTCACCCTCCAAATGTATTTGTGGCCATCTTTTTTGACCATTGTTGGTTTGGGCTAAATCCTTGATTATATACACACAAACATATTAATAGATATCTTGGAGTATCTTGAACTGTCAGATTTATATTATTGGGTGTGTTTATTTATTAATTTTTGTTTGTTCTGTGTATGACAATGATGTCGCTTTAAAAATATCACTGGCTCAACCTTCACCTGTTTGTGGAGTTTTTGAAATTCTTTTTGTTGATTGAACCGTCATCTTTCTGTATGGCATTTAGGGACTGTGTAGAATTTACTCATATCTAAGCCAAATTATGAAGTTTATATATTAAGAACTTTAGAGTGAATTAAAGAAGACCTTTCAAGGATAATTTGTATCAGAAACCTTTTTGAAAAACTGTAGACAAATCTTTCTAAGGCTTGAGTGTAAAATAAATGTTAGAAAACAATAGACCTGACTTGTTACATAATATATCACACAGTGACAATCTGCTTCAAATGATAAAGTAAAACTTGTTTTAACTAGGCATCTGACAATACAATGTAAATTTTAAGGTTATTCTGGCGTATATAAAGATCATTTAAATTTATCACTCAGTAGTGTACGTCTCTATGATTTCAGAACATTACAAAATAAGCTTTGTCCATTTCAGCTGAAAATCTGAAGTTTTGTTTGAAGAAGGTTTTTTTAGTTTTTAACAGATTAGTTTAAACGAATACTTTTATTTTGTCAATGACTGCATGAATTTCACATCAGGCAAAAGCTGAATGAACAACACTGATAAAAGGACAGTTGAAACTTCTTTCAGTTGAAATTGTTTTCTTTTGCATTTATTCCGTGCCACTTTATTTTTGCCAGTTAAACAGATACCTAATGTGGTTGTAGGTTACTGACTTGGCTGAATTTTAATATTATACAGTCACCTAATGAGCTAAGTTGTTTAGTTTCAGCACTGGTCACATCTGAGAATCAAATCTCACAAATGCAGGCATCAGCTAGATTCCAACCCACAACCCGGATGTTTGCAGTGCAGCTCTCATAACCATTGTACCATAGGAATCACCCCATGAATGATGTGATAAAGAAACACAGCAGTGAATTTTTAGTTTCCGGTTGTAAAAGTTTACTATCTATTTATTTCAGACAAAGATGCATCTTCACACACTCGTATGAGAAGTGAGCAAGGGAAACCTGTGTGTCTGATACCTGAGCAAGGATTGCCACCAGTGTTGTTGTCTACAGGCATTAAAGGGGGTAGGTTAATAGTCAGTTTTTATAGTATAAGAGCAGTATTTCATTTTATTAATAGTAGATTCATGTTAATTAGGAAAATGAATACTTAACAATTAGTCTACATTTCCTAGGTAATGCTTGTGCAGATATTATCAGTAACTGTAGCTATGTTCCAATTCATAGTTAGTATCTTGGCTGATACACTTAGGAAGTGTCTTTATTCTTATTGTTGACTGACCACTTTAAATGAAATTGGTGTCTCAGTATGTTAAACATTAAAGTAGTTTGTTAAGTAGCCTTTGAGTACATTAGGTGTCACCATTAACCAGTTCACCCACATTCATGTTTGAGCCATTATGATGTCAAAGAGTCATCATAGTTGTATGTAATGTAGGGAATTGTTGCATTAAACATTTTAAATGTTTTCCATCTGGACTTTTCGATCACACTTTTGACATACTGTATATACTTACATATAAGTCTCACACACATATACCACCCACCTGGAGTCGAACCCACATATAAGTGGCACTAAAATCAGCAATATTTATTCAAAACCAAAAAAATCATCATTATCACTCTCTTCACTGAACATCTGTTGAATCTGTTTGCCTTCTTCGTCGGAGTCGATGTCGGATTTGTCATAATGTTCAGCTCACAATATATCATCTTCCGTGCCATCTAAATAATTGCTGATAGAGCACTTCTTGAAAGATTTGGTAATGATGGCAGGGTCAATTTAATCCTAGGTCGTTTTCACCCACTGTGTGACAATAGGTAACGACGGCCGCTTCAGATTGTCTGCTGCTGTGCGTTCGTTTCCTTAATGCTGTTTGAAGTAGTTTATCAGTAGTTCACATGTGTCAGCTTTGGAAGTAATTAACACAGTGTTTACTGTAATCATTATCCTTTGATGTGGCTTCTATGGTTGTTCTTTGCATGGTGTCATTTATCATTCTGATCAATTACACATGCTCACACATTTTGGTAGTGATGGCCCATCTTGGATAGACCAAGTGTATACATTCCAAAGATATTTTATGGAGGCGGCTGTTTTGGTGATAGTGCTGCTGTTTTCATATCACAAACTGATTTGGACCTACACCTTTGTGGTCACGTCACTAATTAGAACATTGGATTAAATAATCATGATGGTTATCAGGATTAAGTTTGACGTTGAAAGACATCATAGAAAACACCCCTAAATAATTTGTTTATTGTTCACATATTCATTACTAATGTTGAAAAACAATATTATTGTATTTCCCCCTAAATTATGTCAAATATTACCTTCCCTTTTAATATGACCTGTGTATAAGACACACTTGCTTTTGGCGGTGATTTTGGAGTATCAAAAGTGTGTATTATATGCGAGTATATATGGTACTTCTATAGAAATAAAACTTATCTTTATCTGTCAGTTGGTGTACGTCTAAATATGTAATAAGTCATTATTAGAGCATGAATATAATTTAGGATTAATGCTATAATCATCTGTAGTAAGATAATGTAGCAGTTAAAATGATGATGATGATGATGATGATGATAATATTAACTTAGAATTTTTAAATTATACAGTGAAATTACACAATAACATATGGTGTACATTTAGGTAAATCAAAATATGAAGTGTATATACACATTTAGTTTATTAATTAAACTAAATAGATCCATTAATATAAAGCACAGTCTACATCTGTATAATTTAATGATGTTGTATGGTTTATCTTGATTGTGCTCTTAGCCAGTTCCTAACTATAGGCCAGTACTATAGTCTGCGTGTGTGCGCGTGTGCGTATGGATAGATATCCTTTCTATAATAATTGTAAAAGCAATAATGTAAATGACAGTTATTAATATTGTTGGCCACTTCAGTGAAGAAGATGCTGGCAGTCTGATAAATACTGGAATGAGGTGACCCATAGAGAGATTGAGGGTGTTTTTCTAAGTAATTTCTGGTATTTCTTAACCTCTAATTACATCTTGTTCAGGGTGTCCTCTGTATACTTATGATAGTTTAATTAAATATAATACTTGTGGTGGTTAGTTTCAGCCTTTGTTTACTATTTATCATTAGTAAACCACCCGTTGTTGAGGAGAGTGCGAACTTTACTATCAAAAGTTTGGGTAACTAAAGCTAACTATGTTTAACCACAATTTGGCTAATTTTAGTTTATCAAATATTTTAATTTTAGCCAAACAGGAATGTTTTGTGGTCATGTGACATTTGGGTGTTTCATAAATAGTAATGTCAGCCAGAGATATACTGTATAGGGATAAAAACAAACAAACAAACAAACAAACAGCAGTATAAAACACTTAGATCAAGATTTAATAATAATAATATTACTGAACATTTACATAATATATTAATATTTTATAGATTTCAGTATTGAAGAAAATCCTGACCCAGAAAAGATTTTGCCAAAAATTCGAAGTAGTAAGTACTATCATTCATTTATTGTGTGTGTGATAGAGAAACAATAATTTGAACACCGTATGAAATTTATTCTGGTATGAATATTTTGCAGATTTAGGATGTGATTAAACTAAGAATTGTTTCACATGTTATTATTTCAGCAGAAGATCCAGAGCCCGTTGTTTTTGCCATCAATAAAAATTTGTTTGTTCTTGTCAAAATAGTTACATGTAAGTAGATCACTTTTATAACTAAGTGTGATAATTTGATGTACTATGACTTACTGAATTTTTAATGAATTGTTTTATTCAAGGATGTATAACTTTTTCTTCTAGTGAGAAATATTTTGAAAATACGCAGTTATTTTATTACGTATTAAGTGGGAAGGCCTTTAGGTATATCATCCAAAAGGTTCTTTAATTAATTGATATGTTACTGTAAGTTGCTAATTATATAAAGTATGCGGCTGTTTGGAGTGGCAATTTTTCTTTATTTTCTTCATTGTAAAATGAAGTATATTTCCTAATTGTAGATTACAAATTTACAAAGAGTTTCAAGGGCCATAGACTCCTATTTTGTTTAGTATTTAGGAATAAGTATCATCTCTTGCCCATGATTTGGTATGTTGAGTTATTTCTAAATCTGCCTTCTACGTATGCTCTTTCTCAAATTGGCTGTTGAACAATATGGATAAAAAGCTCCTTGAAAAGTAAATGTACAGTCAATTGTTGGAACACAATAATGAATTTATCTGCTGTAAAGAAAAATACAACAAGTGTTATGTAAATAACAGATGTACAAAGTGATGAGCATATATATCTTTTTTTGTAAAGATTTTACACATTGTAATTGCTAAATCAGTTTTAGGATAAGTAGTTTATTTATCCTACTTAAAATGGGTACAATACCGTCATTACTAATAACACGACCGGGTCCACGTATACTATAGTCTTGCACCTTTTCAGACTAGCATGTCAACAGTTTTCTTTTGATATGTGATTATGGCAGATATATTTAAAAAAACAATGACAACAACAAAACCCAAATGGAAACTTTAACAGAAAGGAAATAATAACGGTAAAGATACTGAAAAGTCAGTCAAATATCATAACTAATTTAGTTCTTGTGGATTTAAGGTAATGACGTTTTTTGCCTTTCAGTGGACTGTTGTGTGAATCGAGTTTGTTGGTGTTTTAGCACAAAGGGTATGAGTACAGTGGGACAAGATGATATTGTGATTGTCTTAGAGTGTTTACCTGATGAAAAGACAATACCTAGAGACATCTTCTGTCATATGGGCACTGTTTATGAAGAAGCCAGCAAAGGTATCCAGGAGTTGTACACCGCTAATTAATATCAACATCCATTTCTATTTTAGGAAATGGTTTAAATTGAATATTTATTTATATACCCTTGCAGCTAGACTAAAGTAATTAATAATTATAACTCCATGAATATATAAACGTTTATCATTTGATATTTTGCACTGTGTAGACGTATTATTTTTATTATATTTTCAAATTTATTCACCTACCAAATTTTTATTAACATTGGATTTAATATAATATCTTTACCATTCATCGTCATTTTTGTGCTCTGTATATTCCTTACAGGTAACACAGTCTCCCATTTGGGACATACAATATTTGCTCAGGGATTCCTCGACAGCCGTGACCACAGTGGCTTCCTCTACATCAATGCCTCATATCAGTGTTTGCAGAAGTTAATATTGCCACAGCCACCATTCATATTTGGCATACTGCTCCAGCGGTGGGAGACACCATGGGCTAAAGTATTCCCCATCCGGCTTATGCTCAGACTGGGTGCCGAGTATAGATGTGCGAGTCAATAACTTTGTTGCCTTGTGAAATGTTCAGTTGGTTAAGAAAATACATTCAAAGTCAATTCCTTTAATTAGTTTAATTTTTATTTCAAACGGTAATGTTTTTCAAATTGTTGTTTATTATTTGTTTAATTATTTAATTTTTTTTGTAGTTGTGGAACATTTATAGTATTTTATTTAGAAGGTGAAATATTGGAATGATAATGGTATTAAAATATTTAGTAATTTTGCCAAATTTTAAAATATACGAAACTAAAACATATTCTTAACTATTTTGAGTTAGTTTTATTGCTAAATTATCAAATATGTATGTGTGTGTGTCAGTCTATTCCATATTTTAGTCAGTATTAATTTTTTTATATTTAAAGGTAAGTCACAAGGCAAATTACAATATATCTAAATGTTTTATGTTCTATCTATCACTTAGATTATCCATGTCCTTTGATCAGTGTTAGATTTCGTAAACCAGTCTTTGGGGAGATTGGTCATACAATAATGAATTTATTGGCTGACTTTCGTAATTACCAATACATGCTACCACAAGTACCAGGTGTGTCAATACACATGGGTGACAAGGAAACATTCATCAACTTCCCAAGGAATAGATACAATAATGTAAGTCACTGAGAGCCTTTCTCACTTATTCATTAAATATCAAGTATTCATTGTTAAAGATCTACAGAAATAGCAACTATTAAATATTGATAATCTGTGTTGACATTACTGTTTTGATTTTAGAACACTGTAAATAAGATATTAATGGTTTAGACGTAACAGGAGACATAGAGGCTATTTTTTAGTGTCTTCAAAATAAGTTACTAGAAGAGGATTTGTGTGTGTTGGGACATATCAACAGTGTGCTGTTTTAGATAATATGTCATAGATCAAAGCTATTCCGAATATGTTTTCAAACATCAATTGTCAAAAAGAAAATGAATTTAAAACATAAAAATCTAAAATTCTTTATAATGACTAAAATTGTCATAGTTTTATTAACTACCAGTTGTGTATGTCATTCACTATCTGATGGTGGTTATATGAAAATTGAAAAAAAAACCTGATCACTTCTACAAACTGCAGTTTGCTGTTCTCCAGTACAACATCAATATAAACAAGTTGTAATTTGTTATGAAACAAATTTAGTTGTACAGATAATGCAGTTTTTGTCACTCTATGATAAAATAGTGTTTAACAAGGTATGGTTATTTCTACTGGAGAGATTTTTCTATTAAGTGTAGATATATCTACTGTCAGTGAGTATGTTTATTCAATTCAATTTACGGAAACCAATTTTCTGTCATCATGGAAAATAGGCAAAAGAATCGATCTTCGATATAAAATTTACCTTTTCCGGGTGTTTTCCATCTTTAACAAGCTCATAATATTAGACTACAATTAACTATTAGAGAAATATACCTCATACCAGTGATGGAGCATCAATATAAAATGTTTCTCCATCATTTTCTAGTTTATCTCTAAATAAGCTTAAGGCAAGAATTTGCCTTTTAGTATGTTAATGCGACAAAACGCTATCTCTCAAAAAGTAATGATTAGGACCTACTCAACCAGATTGGATTAAATGACACAAAATGCAAGTTTTTTTTACAGGCCTACAGCATCCCACAACTCCAACTGGGTCTATTTTGATTGTCTATCCCTATCTTGATTTTTTAAATATTTTTTGGCAAACCTGGTCTCATCCTTGTTGCGTATTATTCTTCTGTGGATTTGACAAGGTCAATTTTATGCAGTTTACTTTTTATTTCACATAAAACATGTTGAGCACTTTTAGAATACACTACCACAGATGCAGATTTTTTAAATATTAGAGTAAGCACTTGTAATAAATAAATATGTCATTTTTCTTTCAGATAATGAAAGTTCTTACAAACAGTAATGACCACGTGATGGCTCTGGCAGCTAACTTCAGTTTGAAGGCTGATTCACATCTTGTGTGTTTACAGAACGAAGATGGTAGATATCTGACACAGGCTATTAATATACAGAATAAACCAAGAAAAGGTTTGCATTTTATTATCTAAACTGATAACAGTTTACTATTAATGTTAAGGCAACAAGGTTATTTTAACTAAAATATTGGCCCTATATCTGAAATGCAGCAGTGTAACCATTCTCACTAATGGTGTATGAATTCGGCATAATAAATGTTTTAATTATGAACGCAGTGACTGGTGCTAGCTTTGTGGTATTTAACGGAGCGTTCAAGCAGGCTGGTGGCATACGTGCTAAGTCATCAATCATTGAGGATGGGCTTATGGTTCAGATCACTGCTAGGATGATGGCAGATCTCAAGGAAGCCATGAAGAGTATGCTTGATTATGTGATTGAGTGTGGAGGCCTGAACTCTCTGGAACCAGAAGAAACCATCACTGTGAGATGGGTTGAGGATGATAATTATGTAAATATAGGGTAAGTAAAGAAGAAACCTGCTGATTAAAGTTCCTCTTGGTGGATTTTGGATTTGTGCATTAAGCTGGGAAGCAGCCAGGTGGTACTTTTAAATTTGCCTATATATATATATATATATATATATATATATATATATTGACCCATCCCTTAGTAATGTAAACTATATATTTTTTTGCTAATATTACAACAGAATCATAGTGTTAACATGATGTGTTGTATTTTGTTCGTCTAACAGAATCAAGTCTCCCATAGATAGTATGCCAATGGATGGCATTGAAAGTATCAGGATTCACACATCCACTGATTTTGCTGGTGATAAACACATGATACGATGGACAGAATGTTTCTTTGTTCAGACACCAACTGATAGTAATTCTCGTGATGATCCTGTAGATCTGAGTCGCCTTGCTGAGAGTCTTGCTCATGCGATCTGTGTTGCACTGGCGCCACATCTAGACAAACTACAAAGTGAGCATCTCTCAAAGATAGGACTACGTGCAACAATTGATCCAGATAGGGTAAGGGCAATACTCTCTGTACAGTATGTGGTTTGTTATGATTTATAGCTGAATTGGATTTAAGGTTGCGGTTCTCCACCAGACTCTATATTTCTTGTTTCTTCACAGACATGTTATGAAGTTGGCTCCAACGGTACTCGTCTTCCGGATGAGTACATGGATGTTCTGGATAGTGCTTTAATCCCAGTCATACATAATGCAGCCAGTCACAATCAGGATGGTCCTGTCATCCTGGAACTCATCTTCCATATCATTGAATAATTCAGAGAAGAAACTTGTCAAAAGCTGTATAAAAATCACCTCAAAGTGCTGTAGAAAGCATGGCTGTTATGATATGTATAATGAATTACAGGTATATTTATTGTACAGAATTATATCTAACAACACGTCGTGCACTGAACAAACCAGCTGATAGAGATTATAATACGGAATTGAGAGTGTGTGAAGTTTATTGGTTTTTATAAAGCCAAATGTTATTTCTTGTCATAAAACATAGGCACCTGCCTTTATGCAAAATAGGCACTGCAGATCGGCTACTCATTATGTGCATCAGAGATGGGTTCAAGTATTCAAGTACCTTTGTGCTTCAGTACCAAAAGTACTGTACTTAGACTGTAACTGAGATGTATAATACAGTAGTGGCTTTGAAGTCTTCATGTTAATTAGGAAGGTTCTGACTTTTCGAAAGTTATTTCCTACTGTTATATATATATATATATATATATATATATTTGGTATACAGCACTCTCCAATAGGCTACCTATAGACAGGCATGGCAGTAATATGCCATGATAGTCATAATTTGAATCAACTGGTATATGTGTTACTGTAAGTAGATCTTGTTTTATTATCATATATTATGTTATGGAATTATTTGTTGTTTGTATTATTGTTATCACTTTGACTTGTTCGTAACCATGTGGACATCTTTTGTCTTATTTATGATAATTTTATTACTCTTGAATTCTTCCCGATCAATCGTGTTGTCTGTGTAGATGACGGTTGATCTTTTTGTTGTTTGTATCTCATCCATTGGAGATATCAATAGGTAATGCATGTTGGCCTTAAGATAAATAACTTTGGGATGCGTTTGTCAATTTCATGTTAAAAGGTAACTGATGTTGTCATTCATATATGGTCTGGGTGCATCATGATGTCTTTTAGGTGGAAATTGGCAAGTTATCAGATCTGCGTATATTTCACATCATGGACTGATCTCTGGGTTTGCTGGTCAATATCTTTGTTATATCTGTTTAATATGGTACAACATTCTCTCCCAAGGCTTTTTGTTTTCTGTTGTTATAATTTTGGTGTTTGTTGCTCTAGTCTATTTCTGTCACCAGCATGTAACCACGGGACACACACACACACACACACACACACACACACACACACACACACACACACACACACACACACACACACACACACACACACACACACACTGTCATTTACAACTCACACACACATTGTTGAACACTCAGGGTAACACTGTAGCCACAAGACAGTTAAATAGTTAAAAAATAAACTAAAATAAGAACTTCATATCAGTAGACGTCATCATGTTGTATTTTAGTTAAATTTGAAACAAAATGTGCTTCATATTAATATATAACGATATTATCTAACCAAATGTATAAAATGGACAAGAAATGTTTTCATTCTGCTATGAGATACTAATGATCTCGTCAAATCCTATATCATGATTGTGTGTAAGTCTGTCTGTCTGTATGTATGTGTGTGTGTGTGTGTGTGTGTGTGTGTGCTGTTTTTAAGATAGGAACCTTAGATGTTGGATATCCCCCCCCATACCAGAAGCAAGTTTTGATGTATTTTTGCTGATTAGCTTGTATTTTAGAACTGTATCAGTTGTTCAGATATTTATTCTGATTATTATTTATTCAAGGAATCCGTGAACGGTTATACGCATTTTCCAGTACTTTTCTTACAATTAGGGTATTTAAATAAATTTGGTTGGTCATTTCTGGACTGAACAATTCAAAAGCTTCAAAAGCGAAATCGAAACTGAAACTTCTCATCTATGCTTCATGTTTTATTTCATCTAGGTTCATGATACTTAATGTTTGTAACATATTGATATTGGACGTGGATGGTGTTGATTAATACATTTTTATTGCAATCCTTTAAATGTTATATAATACAATGTGTAATGAAGTTGTGTAGGAAGGCAGTGATTTTTCAATGTGTAATTATGCTGATTATTTTCACTGGACACCATAACAAAGACAAGATGCATTATATGTCTGTGTTGGATGTTACATCCGACATAACCCGTACTGTTGATAAATATAAGCATGTACAAGAAGCAATAAAGAAATGAATACATAGTTTATTGTTCCTCTCACTCACACACACACACTCTCTCTGTCTGTCTGTCTGTCTGTCTGTGTGTGTGTGTGTGTGTGTGTGGTTGTGTGTGTAGAGATATATGGGTTAAGGGAAATGTAGACTTAAATAGAGTGTAATATTTAGACCCATTATAGCACAATGTTGGTATCCTGAGCAACCATTATAAGTATAGTCACATATAGACGATGAAGTTATCCTTTCTCATAAAACCAGTTAAATATTTTAGTTTGTGTATAATGAAGTAGTTTATATAGTAGTTGATATTCAGATTTCGTGTGTAAATGCTTTCTCTGGAGTCTGGCGAGAACGTGAAATAGACAAGATTTCAGACTTTACCTTATTAGAGATGCTTAATCAATTTCAAACGTAATTCTTCTCCGCTAAATCGAATGATACAGAGTCTAAATCACGTCTATAGTCTGTAACGTATAACTCGTCACGGAGATCATTTATAAACAAATCTAAGCGGAACATCCACCGGAGAAAATCTTCGTCATCTATAATCAAAAGACAACCGTTGTACACAAATATGAATACTTTGTTTTCGGTAAATTCACCTTTGCTGAGCAGCTGATAACGCCTTCCCCCACCAATCATTGTAGGAGCATTACGGAAAAGTGTAATCGATGTTTTCTGTGGATTATTATAATTTGGTTGCTCATTTCTGGACTGAACAATTGAAAAGCTTCAAAAGCGAAATCGAAACTGAAACTTCTCATCTATGCTTCATGTTTTATTTCATCTAGGTTCATGATACTTAATGTAAAGAAAATTAACTGAAAATAAAACAACAATGTCTGTAGGATCCTATATTCTCTAGGATCGTAGTCTTCCTATTTCTGTATTAAAACATTTGTAATATCCAGAACTGGGGCAGATACATTTCATATGTATCTAGATAAGTTACAGTTACATTCAAAATGAGTACGTATCTGGATACATTATTTATGAATGTATCCAGATACATTTACAGTTACATCTGTACAGTGTATGCTGTAATTGGGCGTATATTTTTGCGTGCAGGAAAAGACAAGACTAGTAAATATTTTTCAGGTTTATTCATTTTCAGTTATAAACATTTATTTGGTCATATTGATTCACACATTGTCAATTTTAATAGAAGCATACTACTTGAGGAGTTCATTCGTTTGAACATAAGGGTCTCGAATGTATGGTCTTTCAGTGAGCATACATCAAACAAACCCTATTTGATCTACCTGATGGCTTCAATGTAGCTTTCATGATTAGCATAAGTTATTCACGTTGATAATATTTCCCAGTTCTGCATTGGAATTTAAAACATGAAAGAGACAATCAAAGATGAGACGATTACCTTAGCTCTCTTAATAATTAAAAACAAATTAAAAGTCACTTAATTAATTGTATGATAAATTATATATAATAATGACTGTATTTATTAGTGTTAAAAATATGCAATTACATTATATGAATATCTAAAATTATCATGTATCTAGAATGTATCTGAAATGTATCTGAAATTCAGATACTTTTACAAGGTATCTAGATAAGTTACAGTCACATTTGAAAAGCGACAAATCTATCTAGATACATTTCAGTTACATTGAAACCAGTATCTAGATACAATGTATCTAGAAACAAAATGTAACCACCCCAGGTCTAGTAATAGCCATATTGTCTTTGTTTGTTGCCCGAGAAATAGGATCAAATCTCAATGTTATTTATATCTGTTGGACACTTCATATTTTAGTAATTAGATTTCGATCCAACCATTTTGTTTAATTATGATGTGGCCTGAAGGTGACTTATTCTAGGTTCGACCAAAGCTCAGTTTATTGAGCATGAAGCGAAAACGCCAACACAGGATTTAATGGATTGATAATGATGATGATGATTGATGTTTTACGGCCACTTTTGTGCACAAGGTAGGCTAAATGGGCCGAGCGACCTCCAAAGGTAATGAAGCGAAATCGAAGATGAAACAACTTTCGAAGAGGCCCACGCCGAGATTCGAACACGGGTGGTAGTGATCTGTGGTCCAACACGCTATCGCTAGACCACGGAGGTGCCCTTATTTAATGGATTGAGGCAAGACACGCATAAATGTATTATCATTATATTCATCAACAACAGAATGATTATTGTTATTAACTCCGTCTAGCTAATGGAACTCGATATCCGCAATAATCCGGAATCAATAGCATCCGGACAAGAGTTGTTCTGATAACCTTCAATTGTAGTCATCGGATTACTGCGACACCGATCTAAGTGGCGTTACCTTTTTAATCAGATTAGGATCAACTACTTTAGCGATCACTGCCATTCCGATTTTGGATTCGTCATAATCTCGGATTATGCCATCCGGAGACAAAACCATCGGGCGCAAAGAGAGCCTGAACATCAATAAACAATTATGTATCCATGGTTTGCGTTATTACTTTGTCCTAGTCGTCACTGGGCTGTTTATATCCTGTAAAGTAGTCCCAGAGTCAATTGATAATTAGTCTTATGGGTGTTTACTACTTTGAAAAGGGCTCCTCCGTGGTCCAACTGGTAGCGCGTTGGATCACAGATCACTACCACCCGAGTTCGAATATCGGCGTGGGCATATCCGAAGGTTGTTTCATCTCTGACTTCGCCCCATTACCGTTGGAGGTCGCTCGGCCCATTTAGCCGACCAAGTGCACAAATGCGGCCGTAAAGCATCAATCATCGTTATCTTATTGGTTCGGAAAAGAGTATCTTACAGAAATGACATAATTGACTTGTTATGATCGGGTTAGTTTGGGATACAACAAACTCTGTAATAATCGTTTAATGGCGTGATCTAATTGTGAAGCATATTTAAGCATTATGGTAAACGTATTCTATCAGCGAGGATGAGTTTTTTCTTCGTGTTACTCGGTGCGTGCACCGTATATAGGTTTTCAAAAGGTAGCCATGGAGGCCGAAATACGGCGGATATTGCTGATGCTGCATTTATAAATAAGCACCCGCAGCCAATCTGATATGTTCTTGAATAGAGAGAAAATGTTTTATAAAAATATTGACTAATTAAGTGAAAACTATTTGTTTTTTATTCGCGGATCGTTTTCTCAAACACGATAAACCAGATAAAAGACATTTTGAACCGAATGCCCTTCCCCCTAAAATAAACAGTTTGGAAGTTTTTTAACTGATTTTTTTTCGAGACTAGTTTAACCCTGGATTAATTGATTTGTGTTCAATAAGACAATCCTGTGGTATATATGAGAGTTCATTCAGTGACGATCTAAGTATATCGGATTGAGTGTATTGATTTGATGTATGTCTTATCTCCCATAGTCTTGTAGATACTTTCGGCCTTTATATGGATACAATGGACGAATCACTTGGCCAGATATAAACCTGTAGAGAGACACACCTGGCAGACAATCAACGCTTCCCAGTTATCCCGGGATAATCAGAGCCGTGTGTAAACAAATCGGGGGAGTATCTGCTCTAATATTCACATATCGATCTCAGTGTTTATACATGACGTAGATGAGGGACAGGATTGGATGGATAGCGGGATATTTTCTAAATATAACAACGTGTTTTGTCAGACTGAAAATAGGCTGTTACACCACATGTGTGCGTGCGCACCCCCCCCACACATATTCACGCGCGCGCGCGTGCATATCCAACCCAGAAAATAATTTAAAAAACAACATAGCATTTGTCATTGTTAGTATTTCTATCAAAAATATAATACTAACGGTAGAATATACTAGATAATTGAAGATTTGTTTGTTTTAGTAAACAGATACATCAGTTATATAAGTTAACACTTATAGCCATATAATAATTTGAGATATGGTACATTCGGGTAAGTATTATAACTCACATTGAAACAGGGTCGTGGTGGCTCGTTGGTTAAAGTAGCATAGCAAAAGTTAGACGTTTCTCAGATAGAATGTTCTTGTTAGATATAATGGCCTTTGTAGCGTATTCATTGTTTTACTGTAATTCAGAATGCGGGAGTTAATATGTCGATTTTGATATTTTAAGGCCACTGTTGTGTACATGGTCGGTTCAATTAGCAGAACAAGCTCTAACAAAACTGAAACGAGGGGGAAAAATAGAGTCCGGCTGGGGTTTGAAGCCAGGTACTAGAGGTCCATGATCAAGCGTGTTACAAGTTAGAACATTGCGAGCCAGATTATATAATTCAATAACCCGGTATGGGGCAGGTTGAGAATAAGTAAAACTCTTCACTCTAGTTTGAATGAAGTAGCTAGAATAAACTTTAAATCCCCAGAACAGACTATAAGTCATTAAAACAGTTTATTGGTCATTAAAACAGACCATAAACATATAATAATTATCTTTATAAAGATGGCTCTAAAGGCCATTCATTCCACTGCAACAATGTTCAATCTTGAATGAAGTGAACTAATGTTTGTGACTTTAGTTATAATTCAAATTGTATAAAAAGCAAAAGAAAATGGAATTCCGCAAGTACGAGTAAACATTAATTGCAATTAATTGTTTTTTCCTTTCTGTCGTATTAGAAAAAAATACGGAAAAGTTTAAATTTCCTGGCAGACGACACTATTTCGTTCTACAGACAATTGAAGTATCCAGTTAAGATACTACTTTAATACTATAAGGGGATGACACGCAGCAACTGTTATTAATCGATGTTCCTCCGATCATGTCACCCCACCAATTCTCATAAGTGATGACGTCACTACGGAATTGATCCTAGCCTAGTTGTTGTGATAGATGGTCGTAGGATGTAACCAAATCACTAAACCATCGCCATTCATTAGGAACGCATACATGGAGCGTTAGCTATTTCGTTCAGTTAAACGTCCCGAAGGTGAAATACGAAGCAGCGTTATCCTACATCGATAGGTGTTACAACGGACAATCCTCGCCCGTGTATAGAAATGGCTCATACGACGATTCCCAAGATATCGTACTCGTGCAGAAACCATAGATTTTTGGCAAGAAGAAAAGGAAGCGGAACCTCATTAGGTAATCGATTACGGGTTCTTTTCTTCCTGTGTGCAGTAGGTGTTATTATCACCGAGTCGTCCGGATGGAAGGTGTACGAAGATGCCTACGGCAATTTGACGTCATTCCCGCACGACATCCCGAGCGATGTGAACTATTTGGACATCCGAAACTCACCAATAACTGTTATCGATTATATAGATTATTTACCAGATTTGTATATTCTTTATTTGATTAATCTTTCACTGAAGCAGATTCCCGACATCAGCAACGTCACTAACCATTTGACGTACTTCCTGTTGCTACACAATGACATACACGTGATTGACTCGTTTATACCATGTCCAAGTCTGGTCGGAATTGATTTCGGTGGCAATGGTTTCACTCATTTTCCGAACGTTTCGATCTGGAGTTCGAATTTGGAAAACCTGCTGGTCGCAGGAAACAATATGGAAACGACGGGAATCGTGCCAGTGATGAGTAATTTAAGGATGCTCAGATTAGACGATAACTACCTGACAGAGTTTCCGGATCTAAGAAACGTCTCATCTTTATTGAAAATACTGTCGCTTGAAGACAACCGATTTACTCGGATCGAGACTTTGGAGGATTTTCCAAGCCTGAAAATCTTGACGATCGGTGGAAACAGCTTTTCCGATTTTCCTGATTTGACCGGTGTCGCATCAACACTTGAGACGCTGGAGTTGACCGACTCCAGCGTCAGTTCTGTGGATTATATTCCGAAGATGTTACGGTTAAGAAAACTCATTTTGCACAACAATCATATATACAACTTTCCGAATCTGTTCAACGTCAGTTCGTCGTTAGTCGAGTTAGATTTGTCGTACAATCAAATAAACTGGGTCGGTCAGTTACCAAAAATGACATACTTGGAAAAGTTGAATCTGAATGAAAACTTACTCAACGAATTCCCAGATTTGGCGAATGTTGGCGCAACATTAAGTCGATTGGGTCTCTTGAACAACAATATAACTTACATAGCGGACGAAAGGCTGCTGCCGCTGGAGGCACTAACGTATCTGGATCTGAGAGGAAATCCTTTGGTATCAGTTCCGAACCTTTGTCATGTAAATAACACGATCGAGCTGTTACTAAGTGGACAGAATATGACGTGTGACTGGAGAATGGCTTTCCTTAAAATAATGGAGAAAGCTGGCAAAATATCGTACCCTGACACAATACCTCATTGTGGTCAACCAGCACACCTGGCAGACAAAATATGGACGGAGATAAGTGACTTGGAACTGATGAATGAAACAGGTATGTGTAGGTTTTAAATTAACATCCAACATTATATATATATATGTTTTGATAAGAAAAAAAGATGTATGTAACTTAATTCCATTATAAAAATGTAAATAATTGTTCTCACCGACTGTACAGCTGCCGGTAGAAAGAATAGTGAGATGTGTAGACAAATAACAGTACAGTCTGACAGGCGGACTGTGATCGCGCAACATAGTTTCCTTTACGTTGTTATCATTTCACAATTCCAGGTACAGCGTTGACAGGAAATTATGTTAAAGAAAACGTCTTCAAGGAGATACGCATAACTAGCTGGAGTTGTCCATATGCTGTAGATGTGATCTACAACATAACCCCTATAAGATGCGGTGTCCTCTGTGGAAAGTGGTCTAACTGTTTGATGTACTCATCTAAACAAGGACAGTGTGCTCTGACTCATAACGATTTGGGGTCTTATGACATATATGTGGTTAATGATAAGTGGCAAATTAAATACAGTTCAGTTGTTATTTAGTTTAATATAGGCTAGTGGAAAAGATTGTTACAGGTAAGCATATACCATACGCGGCATGGAAACAAGATATTTTTCCATGGCGAGATATTATTTACAGAATTTAATATATATTAAAATATTGAGACTATTGTTACCGGTTATTAAAAACATGAAAAGACATATTTTAATACTTATTATGAAACCATGTTACAGTCTGGCTTGGTTATCACGATATCAGTATACCGCGGAACTGGCTATAACGTGGGGGTTCTCGCTTCTCATTACTTAGACAGGATATATTAAATTGTCCGTGATTTTACGCCGTAGATCAATGATCACTAATTAACTGATTGTGTCAATCAGTTGATCTAAGGTAGCGTACTGAATATCTAATTGAAGCTTAATGGCATAATAGAACAAATACACATTCAAATGGAAACTTGTTCATGTGACATTGATAACCCAATCAGAACGGTATATCTACTCTATCCCACGTGACTCCATCCATCAAATAATTTCGATTACTTGTATCTCAATTCGCTGCTATTATTTATATGATATATCTCGAGAAAGATGTCGAAATGAAGAGAGAAATTGGAGGTGATCGCATGAGTGCAGGAAGGCGAATCACAAGCCAATGTGTTCTAGGATAATGTTGCAAATCCCCACCTCTCTAAAATACCGCGAACAGTTATTTGTACCAAGTTCGTATTATAACAAGATTACACGATCTGACTTAGGAATAAAATATATTTGCTATTTCTGATAGGATTTCTAGCATAAAAAAGCGAGGTAACATTTAGTAACGCAACATCAGCATTAGGCGATATTGTTACAGGTTATCATTTTAATTGGATTAAAACGATTTTAAAAATTAAACAAAGTATCAATTGACTTTCATAATTGTTTGTGGTTGTGTTATTCTTAATTTTTTTTCAAATTGAGAAAATATGCCATGTAATATACCAATAGTAAACAGTATCATGTCACCTGTCTCCATGACAATATTCACAGACCGTTACTATTTGCTGTCCACTTATAACGTTGTTCACCCCATTGGATCCACCCAAACACAGCATCGTAACGGAGCCACACCGTATACTAATATAAGACCAATTAATATATTGTTTAGCCTTCCTTAGTAGTAATAATCTACTATCAGAAGAAGAATCTAGTCCAGTATGCTAAGGTTGGAATTTGGATTTATCTTTCCGAATAATATTGTTGATTACACGAACATCAACATATGGTGTCAAAGGTGAAAAATGGATCAAATAGTTATATTGAAAACAAAAATGGTCACCACTTGGCGTCCTGCATATGAAAATATTATGATCCGAATACTAACGGTTGTTAGTAAGTAGGTCATGCATTCAGTGAAGCAAATGTTCATCCATAATTCGTCGGTACACTTTTGCCTTCACGTTTTTCCATTCGTCCTAAGCCACCTGAAACATATGCCATTACCAATAACCTAATTTTGTACATATCATCGCACACGCGTAATGTCATCAACTAGAAAAAAACGCCAGTCTTGTATATAAAAAAAACAAGCACAGAACATCTGCTGGTAATATTGGGAAAAAAGCCAAGCTACCAAGACTACTTGGTAAATGTCAACAACGGGGTCATTGTTATTCAGGAATCAATATTACATTAAGATCAGCTGTCAATTGACAGTCTCCTGCTAACATGGTACATGATAGTCAAATAATCTCGAAGGCTATTACATGCTTTTAAATGATATTAACCTGCCAATGTACACAGACTAGAGCTACACAGCCCAGTGCTATAACCGATTATCCAATGGATCTCTCACGGTGGAGACTTCCTGTTTCCTGGATGCATTTCGGGGCCATTTTGCCAGCTTCACACGTGATACCAAGCGTTTCTGTCTTTAAGTATTGACATAGGTTTGCATGGGAAAACTAGAAAATGTGGTTGCATATTTTGCCACCAACTATGACTGGAATTTCTATTTCAACAAGTTTGACTGGCTCAAATTCCATTTTGTATTACGCCATTTATCTGAAATTGAGATATTGTAGATTATTGCAGCTCACAGACGAAGTTATATTATTATGATCATTGGCTCAGTTATTATAAATGCACCAGAATAAATCAAATATAGATGATTGGTATTTATATGGTTTTCCATAAACAAAGCAGCATGATATTAAGCACATTAGATAGAACCCAGGAAATGCTTGCTCTATTGGGAAAATGACTCATATTTAAGACATATGAGAACTTGTGAGGAGCATTGCATCCAGAATACGTCACGATGCATGTTATTATGAGAAAATGAATGTCTAAGTGAGCTCATATAGTTTATTATTATGCACAACCTAAAGCAAACACACACACACATATATTAACACACACACGCACACACAGTTTGTATATATATAATATATATATATATATATATATATATATATATATATATATATATATATATATATATATATATATATAGTTGTATTGCCTGATAGATCATTCCTAGTCTAAATCGTTTACTTCCAGGTTCGAAGTAAACACTGTATCTATGTGTACTGCTGTATCCTTGTAGTACAATGTTGTTTTGTTTTTTGTGCGATATGTTGTAGATTATGGTTAAATAAGAAGAATATAAGAACTGAAATATTTTCTATCAGGATATTCGCGCGTTAAAGCGATATCTATTTAAGTATTTGTTTATAAGACACTCCTGAATAGGGTTTAGATATGTGTGTCGCTTTGATATAATGATTCAGTTGTGTAAAGTAACGGTGCTTTATTTTAATATCAGTAGGTATAATTTGTTGAAGCTAATATACGTAAATACGCACATATTATATTAAAATGTATGCAGGGACAATAAGAGAAATTTCAATTTAATTTAATCCATTTTCTTACTTACACATGTCCTGCATGTCCATATATAGCATGTGTTTATTTGGTTGAATTGGTTGTAATGTAAAGAAAAGTTTTTAATAATTACTTGTCTACTTTGTCAACACATCCACATGCATACACCCTCACACACACGTACGTACGCGTGCGCGCACGGATACAAACAATTTATTTGATTGCAAACAATTTCTGATGTACAAAAATACAAAATCATTGCTTCAAGAAGTCACATGTGGTATGTTGCAGGCACAGAGCTTAAATATAGAGAGGCGCTACTCTTGCCGTGCCGTTTTGGATTTTGAACCAATGTGTGCTGCATGGTTGAAATGAATTGCCAGTACTAGCACTATGTGTTACATTAGCACATACTCTCTTGTTAATTAACACTTTAATTGTGCACACATGATATCGAAAAAAACAAAGCTCTGAAACTGTAAATAAAGAATTAAGTCATTTAACAGCCCGGTCACTTGATAGCCTACAATTTGCGATCACTTCACAGCTGATAAGAAAATAATTGAACATGGTGTAGGCGTAACCATTGACGCCCGCCTCTCATTTACTAAACATATTGCTGACGCTAAACATATAATATACAATAGACTCAATATAATAAAAAATAATATCCAATTTTAAAATAAGACTCAACAGCAAGATGCTTGTCGCTCTGTACAAGGAATGAATGCAATAAATTCTTTTATATGCAGCACCGGTCCTCCTCCTAGCAGCTCCATCTGCAATACAACATCTAGAACAGGCCCAAAGAACAAGCCTACGATATGTATTGGGACTCCCCCAGAATCCTGATCAGCACTCCTTCATCAAGAATCAGGTATCCTTCCTCTGGGCCAACTAGTTCGAATGATCATTGCCAAGTACATACCCAGAACAGCTTCAAACCCAAAGCCAGTCCCCAATATAACCAGAGTCCAGACAGAAATCCATAAAGACCCTAGAGTCCAGCAAGCCATTTCCTGGTCAATGAAAGCCGCTTGGCTCCATTGGAAGACATTGGAATACCTGAAATACAACCCCCCTTATCCCAAACATTTCCTCCATGGGAAATTCCAAACCCCTACAGGTCATAATTAGCAATCCCATTAACAAAAACCGACACCCACAAGAAGCAGCCAAAGCAGCCCACAACAGGATTCTAGACCTAAATAACAAAAATAATCTACCCATTAATATATATACTGACGCCAGCACCCATCAGGATGGCAAGACCGCTTGGGCCTATTATGTTCAGGAAGAGGACCTTGACATACAAGGAAGACTTCCTGACAACACCCCATGACCCTAGCAGAGCTCCATGCCATACAGGCCGCTGAAGATTGGAAACTTTACAGACACAACACAAAAGATATAATGATTCATTCAGATTCAATGGCTGCCCTTACCATTCTCGAGAACTGAATATATAAAACCTATTCTGAAATAACATCAAAAATCTTCAAATGAGCCAAACTCCTTCATAGACAAGGAACCCAAGCAACCATTGATTGTATTCTAAGCCATGTCGACCTTGACGAAAACGAACTACTAATACCGCCACCAGTTTAAATGAAGTCCTCCATGCTGAGCAAACGGCAGGAACCTATAGTCACCTTATAAAAAGTCATTTCTCCCAACAATTCCGTCGCATAGCAACGGAAAGCAAATCCCCTATCCAGAAATGGTATGACAAGACCACAGTTTCCGGCCTCAACTTCCTCCCTAATAGACAAGCAGACACCCAGCTCCGCTGGCTACCAAAAAATACGGAACAAATAACGATCACAACACAATATGCCCTCACTGCCAACAAGACTTTACCCCCAATCCCCCTACCTAATAAACTGCCCAGCTCACCCCCACCTGCCGACAACGACTAAAGGACCAATTAACCTCTCAGCAACACAGCTGGACTGACCACAACATTGTCGCTCTCCTCATCAGAAAGGTCACCATCATCCCAGACACTATTCTCCCTTTACTTAAGAAAGATCCATACACCTTCCACTAAAATAATTTATTATATAAAATATCTTTTTGGTTTATTCTACTTCCAGAGACTGTGCTCAGTAAGCGACAGCCGGGGTAAATCCCCAAACTACACAAACAAACAAACAAACAAACAAACAAACATGGTTTAGGTCATTTCATCGCCTATTTCCTTTTGTGTGTGGAAGACGTATTTTTCACATTTTTCTAAAATGAATACAATTATATATATATATATATATATATATATATATATATATATATATATATATATATATATAACATTCTATCATAAGCAGCGTACAGCATCACCACTAAGTGATAACTAATATACTGATTTGAGTGTTAACTCTGTTCTGTAATAGAAACGACATAGTGTTTGTTAATATGAAACATAATCACTATATATATATATATATATATATATATATATATATATATATATATATATATATATATATATATATATATATATATATGTGTGTGTGTGTGTGTGTGTGTGTGCGTGTGTGTGTGTGTGAGATATATACATAAACCTGTTTTTCATCATGACAATTTATCATCAATTATCACACACAACAATCACGGGTTATTCCATAGTCCATCAATCTGTATTTATTTGGATATATACATATACACAGCTATTATAACGCAACCATAACACAATTCATTACAAACTTTCCACCATATATTCATCATGTCCGTTTATCATATATCAACTAAATAAATTCATAAGTTCAGTTAGAGTCTACACCTCAATAACACAGATCATTATAGGCCCGCCCAGCTGAGAACATGCAAACAATACACATGGAATAGAAATATTGTTTATGCTTGCGTTAACATGTTAGAGATACAATACAGGAGATACAATAAGCAGCATCAAATCTCTTGTGCCACTGGCTTATCTACAGTTACAACCTGTCATTTGTTATCAAATGCACAGAATAACCAAAAAACTGGTTCTAGCTCTAAACAACCACTACTACCAAAAACAATGACAGCCCAGATCAGTGAACTGTTTAAAGTTTGGCTGTGATGCTCTCCCTCCAACCTCATATTTACACATGACATATTCACAAAATCCCTTTTAAAAATATGCCTGTTCTCATTGGTGAATAAGAATTTGAGCCTTCCTATTTTCTTGGTTTTGGCCATAAACAGCTTCTTAGATTAAAATTTGAAATAATAATATAGGCGACACCTAACATACAACTTTGCAATACATTCTATGTACTCATCATCCTTGTGCTTTGGACACAGCCTTAACGCCCTTGAATGAACTATGTCATGCATAGAGACTTTAACAATCTTGACAAAATGCCCTTCAAAACCATAACTTTGTGAATATTCATTTGAAACACCCTTTCCACCCGTTCAAGAAAATTGGAAAAACATGTTTTCCTTTTTTCAAGTTGGTTAAAGAATTTTATTTGATATGCATTTAAGTTATGAATAGAGGTACTAATTAAAGCACATGAGCTGAACAACGAATGATGCAAAATTCAGGTACTATAATTCAGGTGCTGGTAATACTTTTTTTAGGCTGTTGATACGTATCCGAGCATCGGAATCGTGTTCGTTGATGATAAAGGTCCGAGCACTCTACGTGCGTGCGCCAAGTGTGGATGTTTCCGCTGCTCGGACGCGGAACAGCAAGCCGAGCACCAGAATCGTGTTTGTGTGTGATAAAGATCCGAGCATTCAGCATCTGAACCATGCATCATCAATATTATTATAAATCTGAACAATTTCATGATAATTTTTCATCTGCTCGCACCAGTGTCAGTAACAGAAGCGCAGTTGTAATTACTGCTACTAGAGTCTAGTACTAACGTTTAATAAAGATATTAGATTAAGTCTATTAATAGACTTTTTTATTCTAAGTGGGGTTTTTCCAAAGCCAGTATTTTTCCATGAGATTTTTAGATTTGGTTAAATTCAAAGACATTTCCAGGACCGGGAAAATGAATTTGTTATATTCAAGGATTTCTAGGACACATGGGAACACTATAAAAAAAAACATTTACTCCCAACCCAAATATAACTACTACATGCTTGGCCGCCATATTTGAGTGGAAGTAACTTTTAACACTACCCAGTTTTACTTGTTGTTTATGATCTCGATAGTAACTGAGAAATAAATCACATGCAGATTGTGATAAGCCATTTGCTCGTAGTTTAGATATAAATAATGTATAGGGTATACAATCAAAAGCACGAGAGGGATCCATTAGGACAACACACACTACTTTACTTGTTTCTATTGATTTCTTTATATTTTCAACCAGACGTAAGAGAACAGTTTCACAGCTTTGTCGTTGTATAAACCCAGATATATAGGGGCTAAAAACCTTTTCAAAATATACCGACACCTTATTTACAATTTCTTTCTCAAATATTCTTTGACATACTGGGTAGAATGGTGACTGGTCTATAGTTTGAAACATCTAGATTGTTTCCTTTCTTGTGAATAGGACATATTTCCGCATATTTTAGAAAACTTGGGAATGTACATGTTGTTAGTGACATATTCAATAAATAAGATACTTGATTACATAATATATTTGATCCCATTTTTAATAATTTAGCAGGCAATGTGTCATACCCAGTGGCTTTAATGGTTTTTAAATTACACAAATGTGACTTAAGTACATCAATACCTACATCATGAAAATAAAAATCAACATGTTCACCAAATGTTTCCATAAAGTGTTTATATTTTTAACACTATCATGTTGGTCATGTTTCGTCACACAAGAAGGTACATTATCATATACATTAATACAATCATCAGAACCTATGTCTTTGGCCATATTGGTAAAATGATCATTAAAAATAGTAGTTACCTTGTCTTGATGTGTTAGAACATTTTCATTGGTCAGTGATGTTACATTATCATTTTTATTGATAGATGTATTTGAAATATGAGGTTTTACTGTTTCCCAGAACTCCTTTCCACTTCCAGAGGTTGTACTACATACACTACCGCAAAAATATGTTCATACTTTTCTTTCTTAATTTTGTGACAAAATTTCTGTATTGTTGCCAGTGATCAGTACGTTTACATTTATCATATTTACGTTTGAACATATTTCTTACATTTATCGCTCTTCTTAGTTCACCATTCATTTGTGGAACTCTGGTATCTTTGATCGTCTTACATTTTACAGGAGCATGTTCATTCACTACTTGCATTGTTAACTCATTCCATACATATGCATCATAAACATCATAACAAATTTCAGTTATATGATAGGGTATTGCAGATAAATCATGTAAGAAAGTTGTTTTATTAAAATGTTTGTTACTCCTATATGTGAAAGTAGTAGCCTTCTGTTTAGGAATATGAAACTTTGTGGAGGTACAAAATCACTTAAACCTGTATCAACACTGACAGTATTTTAAAACGCTTTGGTATGTTTGTAATAATTAAGTCAATAAGAGAAGGTACACCTTCAAAACACGTTGCCTTCTTTACAATATTACTCAAACCATTAACATCCAGCAATCTTTGAAATCATAATTTTTCTTCAACATTTTAACATTAAAATCACCAATTAATAGAACATTAAAATCAGAATTTACACATTGGTTCATGATATTATCTATACATTCTATAATCGTATTTAGATTTACCTTTGGCTGTTTATACACACTGATGAATAACCATTTTTCCTTGCTCATTGTAACTTCAACAGCAATAATTTCAATTCTACCATTGGTGTTATTAATGGAAAAACATTCAATATCACATCTTCTAAATTGAAGCAAATCATTTATAATGTACATCATTATAACACCTTCATTATTTTTGAAGTCCTGTCTGTATAATCTGTACATGGGTACAGCAAACTGATTATTTGGAAACGAATTATCAATCTTGGTTTCCTGAATAGTTAAGACATCCAAAATATTTTCTTATAAAATTTCTCTGAAAGGCTCAAACTTGTGCCTAATGCTATTAACATTTATATGACCTATCTTACACTGGTTCTTGTTTTGTAAATAAAATTGTTTAATTGAATTGAATATACAGTTATCATTTAAACCATAAATCTCCGTGGTAGTATTATTGGCTAATTCAGTTAAATTACTTACATTTAATAGTAGTCGCTTCGTGACGCCTACCCGTTGTAAAAACTGATCTTTGAAGACGGTAACAATTGGGTTATATAGTTTATATAGTATTGCTTTGAAGAAAGATACAGCAATTGAAAAATAGCTATAAATAGGGCTGCTTAGATAATTAATCTAAACATTCTCACTACTGCCGTGATCTGACTTGGGTGTTCTACTCCCAAACTCCACGGCTGTAGGTGATTCGCTTTTTGTTTTTGCTTGGCGGCTTAGGGACTGGTGAGACATTACACATGTCTCAGCAAGAAAAGTCGCCACTCTGGATTCAGTCCCCTGAAGAAACGTCCAGAGTTTGCGCACGTGGTCATGCCTTGGAGTGGTTCAGGAGTAACGTTTCTGATCGGAAACAATTTATGATGTACAACAATACACATGTGGTGTGCTGCAGGGTTCAGTACTTGGTCCTTTACTATTCATAATCTATACCAATGATTTACTAAATGTCCTGCAGTTTATCAGATGTGTTCCCTTTGCTGATGACACAGCCGTTTATTATAGCTCACGGTAATTAAATTATACATGCAATAAAATCAATTTTTGTTATAATTGTTGTTTTAATGAATGTATAACACCTGTGCCAGCGCCTTAAATATCTTTGTAAAACACAAATTGCCCGTGCCTGGTTAATTTATATTTTTGTTTCTTCAGCGGAACCTAAATATCCGTAGAAGATAGGTGAGCCGGTTGATTCTATAGTCTCTTCATTAGATTTCCCCCCTTTAACTAAAGAAACTACAAAACCGCAGCGTGCCAAGAGGTGGAGGATTCCACGCAAAATAGACTCTCCATCTCCATCCTCACCAGTAGAGGACATGACCCCATCTTGTCCTCCACCACGGAAACGAAAAAATGTGATGGGAGGGGGATAGACAGCATCATCTTTTCCGGCTGTGGTAACAACCCACAGACTGAAGAAAGCTGAATGGAAGTGGCCACCTATTGAGAAAGACATTTTCATAATGGGCACTGGATGTCTTGCAGCTATTACGTCCTCTCCAAAAGAGGATATTCAAATAGAAAGTTTTCCGGGAGCCCGTTTCCAGCACATCACGGATATGCTGAAGAAAGATCGAGCCAATAAGAAGGTACCGAATTTAAAAATGTTTAAATGTTGGTTTAAATGATAGAAGCTCGGATCCTGTGAAATTTTATGACAGTGATGACTTGGGTACGAGCGAGATTACCAATAATTAAGATAAATGTAACCGAAATTAATTATTCCTCTCTGCTTACACAAGCAGGACATTCAAACTTAAATAAATCTATGAATCAATATAATGAATCAGTAATGATTCGTTTATTACATTAACACAACAAGGGGCTGCAGGTCCCGTAAATCAAACAAATGATAATATTTTTAAGGAACTCGTACTTTTGGACAATCACGACGAATTCCAGGCAAAATTCGTAGGCAATCTTGGAATTATATTTGCGTACAACAAGAATGATATACTGGAGTGTATTGCGCCTAATGGAATTAGTGGACGAGCTGAGGAGAGATGTAGTCTGATTCACTTGAGACAGTCTGTTCATGCAAATCTCTGTAATACACTCATTGTCTACAAAATAGTGTCTTGTTCAACAGATGCAAGGTAGCTGCTCTTGCTGAAGACATATATATTCTTGGCTACGCCAATAAATAAACTACCAGAAAAAAATAACTGAGCAAAATTCTCAAGCAAACGATGGCCGGCTCCTCTGACAGCATGTCGCACGATGATACTGTCCTCCAAACATCCTTAGCGGTGGATCATGCTGATCTCACCGAAGTGTGTGTTGCTCTGAAGGAAACTGTACTTATCCTGACCAGAACAGTCAAAGAGCTAGAGAGCCAGTACCTGGAACCTCAGAGGCGTATACCGGTAATCCCTATTGGAGTGTCACACGTACAACACAACATCTCTCAGGCTCAATCGGGGCAAGAGCAAGGTTCTCCTAATCAGAGTGGGCCTAGCACCACGGTCCCTGTGGAATCCTCAGGATCTTCAAGTTCTGTTTCGGATCAATCAGGATACAGGCATTCCAATGCAGATAGAAAACGACTTCAAATAGGGTCAGTTGTGTAAATGGTGTCACACACGATCCCATTCTGGAGCACACAGAATACAGGCCGCTGGACTAAAACCTGATCACATCAGAGCCATATATATCGGGAATATGGCTAAAGATTAGACCACTGACGATGTCAGAGCACATCTGAATGATGTACAGATCGCAGGCATATCTGACGTCATTCGACTTAGCTCTGAAGGTTCAAATTCTTCACCATTTTGTGTGACAGTGGACAATCAGCTAGCAGAAATCGCTGTCTTCCAGACCGACAAATGGCTGCGTGGTATCCGGATTCGTCCTTATATCAGGAGAAGGGAGCAAACTGGCAGTCGTAACGGTAATGTTATGAGAAACACCCAAACTCAGAACAATAGAGCCAATTTTAATCACCGTCTCACTTCAATGGATACCATTGTCGGAGTGGATATCCGCTGACATCACGCAACCAAGCTGGCTCCAATAGAAGGTACTCGTCCAACAATGACAGTCATCAATGGCAACACGTTGATCGCGGACGTGATGATGATGATTTCAGCGTGCGGAATCGCTATGGTGAAGAAGACATTCTCTCAACCTGGTCCCACGAGTCTACCTACAGGGTGCCGCGTCGACGATTTGACGACTATGGTGATCGTCTGTACTGAGATACGGGATAGTTATTTTGACCTTGAACTGAATTTATGTAAACAAGGACAATAATTAATATATTACATTCAACATGCAAGTAAATATTCTAAGTTATAATGCTTATGGACTAAAAAGTTCATTTGATTTGATTGACCATCAATTATCCGATGGTGATTGTGATATTGAAACCCAGCGATAACTCTAATGTATGTTGTAAATATAAGTCTCAGCAATGCTGGACACATTTTAAATCTAGTGTAGATCCAGAAACTATTTTAGTGGGTCGTCCTCATAGTGGTGTTGGGTGGATTTGCAAACGCATGCCTGATATCACCTATAAAATAATTGATATTGATAATGAACGAGTTAGTGGTATTCAGTTAATTTCAAAAGGTCAAGTATTAATGAATATCATAGGAGTATATTTGCCTTTTTATGACGAGTCTGTAGATCAAATCGAGTTGTATGCCGAGTCATTACAGTGCCTACAGTCTGTGTTAGAACTACACCAGGGGGAGCCTTTGGTGATTGTAGGCGACATGAATGCCGCTCTTCCACAGAAACAGCAGTTATCTTTTAATTGGCACCAGCTTCGGCCTTTTAATGCAGACAGCTTGATTTTGTATGACTTTGTATGTGATAATGATATGTGTATCGGTAATTTTGGATACACCCAAACCATGAATTATATGTATTTTAAAGGTGTCAATCGGACATACATCATTCATGTGTTTATCCCTAGGTATTTAATGTATATGTATTATTTCAGACTGTCCACTTAACACCAGTGATCATCTGGCTGTAAAAACATGTATTGTGTTATCGATACAGGACACAAAAATGTCAGAAAATACAGATTATAATAAGAGGCCCGGTGTTTCCTAAAGTCAACTGGTCCGATAAGGCATATTGTGACATGTTTGCAGACCATGTGATACATAATGCATATAAATTGCCAGCGGCAGATATTAAAAGTGTAAAATGTAAGAATGATGCCATTGTTACAGTCAATACTATAAGCACAACTATGTCAGATGTTTTTCACAGCTGTTGTTCTGATGTTGAAAAAGCTAATTCCAGACCATCAAATTATAAAGGTAGTCGTTGTAAGAACAACTGGTAGAACAATGATTGTACTATAGCTAAATCACGTGTATCGTTTTGGTACAATATTTGAGACCTCGTGGGATAGACCTCGTCGTGGTCATGTATATTCGCCGTATAAAGCCGCAAAAATGTTTCAGGAGATTATGTAAGGAAGCAATAGACTCCAAAGAGAGACGTACTATTAATGTAATTGATAAATTGCACTCTCTGGTAAAATGTGGAATCTTATCCCTATAACTAAAGATCAGAGAGGTAGTAATGTTGATAATATATATATTGACTGTCTGAAACAACATTATGATAGCAAATTCCGTGACTCTAGTCTAATCAACGACACTACAATAGCTGTTGAAGGTCGAGTTGAGTCAAAACATCAAATGGCTTATGATATGAAGGTTAATACATCTCTCCATGAAGGGAGACTGATTCGCAAAATTAAGAAATTGAAAAGTAGATGTGCATACGGAGTTGACGGAATATTAAGTGAAGATTTGAAATATGCTATTGACTGTGAAACATTGATTAATCAGTTATGTGTAATGTTTACGTTGTGTTTGAAATTTGGCAGTGTCCCCGATTTTTTTACACGTGGAATACTTATTCCATTGTTAAAAAGCCAACGTGTGACCACTCTATACCTAACAATTACAGTAGTGGTGTCTACCACATTTTCTAAAATATTAGAAATGTTTGTACTAGAGAATTTGGTTTCGTGCCGGGTAGAGGTACTAACATGGCAATATCTGTGTCACGAGATGTTATATCTTATTGTGTTAAGAAAGGATCACCAATCTTTGCTAGTGTACTTTTCGCGGAGGGTGCGTTTGACGGAATTCCACATTCCGTTCTATTTGATAAATGTATTGGTATTTTACCAGATGTTTGCTGGCAGTTATTGTATTTTTGGTATCATAAACTCACTGTTCAGATACGATGGAACAATGTTTTGAGTGATATAATTCGGGTGGAGAGAGACACTCGTCAGGGAAGTCTCTCGTCCCCTTTTTTGTTTACTATTTTTTATCAAGACATGATTGTGGAACTTTCAAACACTATTGGAGGCATTTGGATAGATAACACATCATATAACGTTTCTTGTTATGCTGGCGATGTCTTACTGACAAGTACTACAGTAACAGGTTTACAAAGGCTCATCGATGTAGCTGATAAATATATCTCATCTCATAGTTTGGGGTTTAACCCTATAAACCACTGTATTACATTTGTTAAAACCAGTTTTGTGAAAGACCCTGAATGGTCTTTAGACGGTACTGTTTTAACTCAGTCAACAAATATTACGTACTTAGGTGCTAACTTGTCTAATAATTACAACCATATTGAATCGAGAATTAAGTCATGTAGAAAAGCTTTCTCTGCTATGCAGTCAACTGGATTTTGCAAGGGCAGTTTGGCGCCAGATACCATAGCTCACATATGGAAGATTGCAATCCAACCAATTATGTTATATGCGACTCAGTGTTATAAGCTGACCAAAACATCTCTTTAAGAGCTGGATAGAATTCAGACGCGTCTCCTGAAATCGTCACTCGGGCTAATTAAATTTTGCAAAAACACTTCTCTCCTGCAAGCTCTATAAATACAGAAACCATCTACTCTCATAGATATATATAATTTGGACTTGATTAAGTCGCACTTCAATACATTTTCTAAAAGTATAATATTTTATATGTTCATTTTAAAACAGCATATGTGTGGGCAATTGAACGGCCATGACAATTTAATTAACAGAATGCGAACAGTATGTGATAAACACGGAATTTTTATGATGAAATATATATTTGACGATAATTATGTAAAAAGGTGCAAATTGAAAATTAAGGCTTTTGCCACAGATGATGGTGTTATTGACTCGGCAGCTTTTATCCAATTGTAATAACAACAACAACAGACAAATGTTACAACAGTTATTGCTGCCATTTTAGTTATGTATGTTACTTTGACATGTTGTCTGTTTTAATTTTGTACTTTAGGATGTATATATTGTATTTTTAATATGTATTTATTGTACATGTACCTTCCCCACATGTGGGTGTTTCAAAATAAATAAATCAATCAATAAAGAAGTCAACATTATACCTAAATTAGGTAAGAAGGTCTTCCAGACTTCTTCCAGTGATATTCATAATAATGAATGGAGTGAAGACAGGGCCAATGTTATGTTATGTCACTGTTTAAGTTATTTAAACTAAATTAACCAGAAGGTCATTGTGACCCCTGTTCTAACAATAATCGTAATATAATTCAACTTTCTTCTTATAATCTTTCGGAAAGGTGATTAATTTAATAAACACTGGTTTGTCATTTGTTCCTACCCTTGAGAAAACAGCAATCACAAATGGAGGGTTTAACTTGGGTAGAAACGTTTAAATAACTTTTTTTTAGATGTTGCTGTAACAACTATATTAAAACAGAAAGACGTTTGTGTCGAAGTCCAACTGGATGCCAACTGATAAAGTAATAGACCCAACTCTCCTTCAGTGTATTTCAAACTTCACATCAGAAATAAAAGACAATATCATCTTTTCTGGCTGCGGTAATAACAACCCACAGACTGAAGAAAGCTGATTGGAAGTGACCAGCTATCGATAAACACATTCTCATAATGGACACTGGATGTATTGCAGCTATCACGAAAACCCGAGTCCGCGCCTTTATTAAAAGTAACATGAAACACACCTTTGTTGTTTGTGCTGCAGATATAAATTCGTGAAACCCAACCTCTGGAAGATAGAAAAAAAGATATAGATATTTCTTTTCTTACCTTTCTAATTTACCATTCCCTCTGTCTCCTACTCCTATTTTATGTGTGTGTGTGTGTGTGTTCTTGATAGTGAATAAAATGTTTTAATCGATAATAAAGTAGCACACAACCTTCATGGTTATGTAGCTTTTATAAACACAACTACACGTATAGAAAGCCAACCTCTATCTAGTCTTATTTACTTACTGCCTAATCATCGTCTACTCTGTCTATCATTAACAGTCTGTTAGTAGTTTGGCTCGTTCAAATAATGAACCCGTGAAACTAAACTTTTGGGTTATTGAATCTTGGTTAAACCGATACTGAGTTTAGTCCCAGTGCCAGAACTTGTCCATTATTATTATTATTATTATTATTATTATTATTATTATTATTATTATTATTATTATTAAAAAGAAATTCTGTCCAAATTATAATACAACGAAATGATCCACACAGTGTATGATTTGCTTAGTGAAATTTTTTAATAACCTTGAATTGGGTTTTCCTGTATATACTACGGTTGCTTATTAATTGAACAATCATTTGACAGATAACAACAATAAGAAATATATTCTTGTTAATAGGAGAACACATTTATTAAATAGTGGAACTGTGATGTCATTTCAAGGTTAGACAAGCGTAGATTCTCAGCTGAGTAAAAGGAAGAGACAGATGTGGAAAGATGAACTAACCGTATATTTAAAGCACGATATATATATATATATATATATATATATATATATATATATATATACAACATTCTATCATAAGCAGCGTACAGCATCACCACTAAGTGATAACTAATATACTGATTTGAGTGTTAACTCTGTTCTGTAATAGAAACGACATAGTGTTTGTTAATATGAAACATAATTCACTAACAAACAATCTAGAATATCAGTTTGGAATATTTGCTTCCTATTATCTCGTCACTTTACTTGGGAAACGATCACAAGTAAAAAAATAAATAAAGACATTAATAATAATAATAATAATGGTAACAACAACAATAACAATTATAATAATATACTTCAAAAGTAATTACATTAGAGTCCGAATTTATACAATTATTCAATATCACTTTTGATCCAGAAATACCTTTTGTCCATTTAATGGCTATCCTATCATCGTCATTAACAGTGATTGAAAAAACGACGACAACAACAACAACAACAACAACATGGAACGACTTAATAAACAGGTGAATGGATCACTTGATTAGGTGTTTAACTCTTTTAACTACATAAATCATATTATTGTTGTTAATCGCGATCGGCTGATAATGAACCGTATATCAATTTAAATTATGTTGCAGTCCCTGAGTTAGACTGGAAACTTATTTTAGTTTTAAACACAATATTTTATTTGATCACACAAAATTAGGTTAAATGCACTCACTTACAACTGGATGCCTTTTTAAAATTATTCACCCACAGTTACGTCGACAAATGGCTTCAATATTCCGAAGCCATCGAAATAACTATTTTGCTGAAATCAAAAGACTAAAATCTAAGGCAGATATAAAACGTTTGGTTGATTTCAAGGAATCGATTATATCTAATCCCCATAGGTGGTGGAATTTGTTTAAGAAACTCCTACAAACCAAAACTAGTCTGTACCTGCTCTGAAAGTAGACAGCAATATTTTATCAGGTGACTTGGATAAAACGGAATGTTTTAGCCGTTACTTTGTACAGTGTTTTAGGCTAGATGATAGTGAGTCTGTTCTGCCAAGCGAAGATCCCCAACGTACACCGAATACACTGGATACACTGACAACGAGCGTATGCGATGTTCAAAAAACTGTTTATCAAACCTTGATTACTAAAAGAAGGGGCACATCAATTATCAAATAGTAGAAGCAGACTATTCAACGCCTCGCTCCAAACTGGTCATTTCCCTTCTATTTGGAAGAGGGCAAATGTAATAAAAAAAGACAAATCATGCAATTACCGATCAGCATCACCTATCAGCTCTGTAGGAAAAGCAATGGAGCGAATTTTGTTCAAATTACTCTTTGAATATTTCCAAGACAACTTCTTGATATCGGTGTGGCAATCGGGATTCATTCAGAGACACTCTACAGTTACCCACCTGGTGGGGGATGTATCATACATATTTCCAAGCAACATCGCAAGGAAAGTAAATACCAGAGGTGTTCTGTGACTTTAGTCGCGCATTTGATCATTAGTGGCAATAAGGGCTTCTATTTAAGCTAGAACAATGTGGCATTACAGACACCCTACTAGCATGACCCAAACACTAGTTGCAAGAGCGCTACCAAAGGGTCTCATTAAATGGCCAGATATCTACTTGGGTGTTGGTGATGGCTGGCATCCCTCAAGGTTCTGTTCTTTGACCATTGCTGTCGTTGATATTTTTAAGTTGAGATAATACATTTGTAAAACACTGTCAAATCAGAAAGTTTGCAGCAGACAAGTCTCTGTTCATTGAGGTAGATTATCGAGTGGAGACTGCAAATAAAATAAATGATGATTTAATAATAAGCAATAAGTCAATGGGAAATGAATTGGTTTCTGAGGTTAAGTGAGTGTCGGAAATAAGAGCCGGCCCGGGTGCCCGGGGTCGACACTTCTTGATCCGGTCGTCGACCTTTCTATAGTTGCCGGTCAGGTGGTCCTGCTGCTATTCAACCTATTCATGTTTCGCAAGTCAAATAAAATGGTTAAAATAATAAGAAAGAATAATTTATTCAATGAACAAACACAGATTTTTATTTGTTATTTTCAACATGTTGTTTTTGCTGCAAATGTTGGCGGAAGTGAACTTCAGTCTTATCATGCATGCGTGGAAGTTGTTGTGTTTATGTTTTACACGTGCTCTAATTGACGATGCAGATGAGGCAGTGATCACAAGTGATTGTCATTCATATTGTTCTGATCTAGAGGAATCTGGTCTTCCCAGTGAATAAACTGTTCAAGGAATATTTTATTTTATGTTGAAATAAAGATATGGATGTTTTAATAACTAAATCATTAGTTGTTTTGTATTTCACATGTTAAAAATAAGCTTAGGGCTATTTCATTTCTTTTTCTTGACCTCGCCACACCTACATTTGTAAACTCATTTCCATTGACAATTATTCACACCATCATGCATAAATATTCAACTATTATGCCCTCCTTGCCCCAGTACTAGTATTATTAGCCTATGCATTGCCCCAACTGTTTTTGTGCGTGTCCAGCTTGTTTTGTGGTTACTGGGGTGCTATTCTTTTGCAGCACCTGGGCTGATAACTTTTAGGACTTGCCAGATCTGGTGTCTGCTGATATTTTGAGGGAATTTCCAACACTGGTTAAGCCCTCCCAAATCAGAGTCTCTGATCATCTCTAACAATACTCGCATCAAGGAGCATCCAACCATCTACATGGATGGAAGAGTCTTAACCAAAGTAACACTTCATAAGCAGGTTGGAGTTACAATTAGCATAGATTGATCTTGGAACAAACATATTGATTCCACTGAGAACAGAGTCCACTCGTCCTTAAATAGAATGCCTTAATTCAAATATACAATCACCAAACGTTCACTAGAGAGGGTATATTTTACATACACTAGGCCTATTATGGAATATGCTGAGATAGTTTGGGCTGGTGGCAATGTCACAGATTTGAATTGACTCGAAATGGTCCAAAAGGGCGCTGCTCGTGTGGTTACTTGTGTCACGGCGCCTTGCAGCACCACGTTGCTAATGGATGATACTGGATGGTCAGCTGTCATATAGAAGATGGAACCACAGACTTTGCTTATTCTATCAAATTGTCAACGGTTTTCCTCCTCCGTACCATGGGGATTTACTATCAGAAAGATTTGGGGATCGCATAAGATATGCACTACAGCAGGCCAAATGATTTGATCATACCAATGTGCAGATCATCAACCATTACCAAATCGTTTCTAGTCTTGCAACATTTAAGTTTACATTAAGGAATATGACAAGTCCCAGAATTGAAAACATCCATCACCGATAGACCTCAGGCACCCTAATTGGTCAATACTGCCATATTAGATGTAGAATTTCACCAATTCGACATACTGCTGCATCACTACACAGATTCAGCTTAACATGTAAATGCTAGTTAAGATTTCTATTTGTATACGTTTAACGTGTTTGAGGATTATTAAATAATTTTTGAACTAACGTGTCATGGGATGTACGACCACAGGGACTATATGTTCTAAGGCAATGTAATATACGGATGTACAGAGATTCGGTTCCACTAATTGATGGTTTCCAAAGAAGTGTTTTAATAAACAAACTGTTATAATACTTCCATATAAGCAATACAATATTTATATACAAGTTAAGAATATCAATTAAAAAAGTTGATTAGCTGTAAATGTTGCTAATGTGGGATGTTGTTTAGATATGGATCGACAGTACGTATATAGCGAATGAAATAAGGCCCGGGGACCATTCTCGTCAGTGACAATACATTATTTGATATAAATAATACAGTATTTGCAATGAAATCTAGTGTACTGTATATAATTTTATGGGAGATTAGACTTAAACCATATCATGCATGATATGGTTACTTCTGTTTTCTGCTTACAAACGGCTGAGGTAAATAATGATTATAAATGATATTATAAAAGTGACTTCAAATCCTCACAAGGAAGCCAATTACCTCCAGACACACAGTCATAGGTAATAGTATCACACAACAAAATATATTTTATGGCAGTAATTATGAGGAGCCATGGCGAATCATCAGGGGTGAAACGTCAAGAAAAGAGACTGTGTAAATAATGAAAGTGTATTTAATGTTGGGAAATTATGGTAGAAAAGCAAACTGAACCAAAGCTAAGACATCAGTTTCCTTCAAACAGCAGTTACAAAAAAATATGAGGTAAATTACCAACACCTGCCATGATTACAGAAAACAACTTATAGGTATACAAACCGATTAAAAACAGGTTGCTGAAATTTTGTACGTTTGATTAAGGTCTTATATGCATGCACAAACATATCTACTTCTTTATATAATTTACTTACATCGTCTACTACGTTACTGGTAGATCTATTATAAATCTAAACATTCTCAACAATAATATATTTTCACTTATTTTGGACCTTCAGACATTGTGACCAACAATGAGTAGTCAGTTAGAATGGGCTAATTTGAAATATTTATATTAATGCAGATGTTTGTTCAGACAAGTGTTCTATTAATGCAGATGTTTGTTAAGGCAGGGGTTCTATTAATGCAGGTGTTTCCCAAGACAGGGGTTCTAGTAATACAGGTGTTTCTCAAGACAGGGGTTCTATTAATACAGGTGTTTGTTCAGACATGTGTTCTATTAATGCAGATGTTTGTTCAGACAAGTGTTCTATTAATGCAAATGTTTGTTCAGGCAGTGGTTCTATTAATACAGGTGTTTCTCAAGACAGTGGTTCTATTAATACAGGTGTTTCTCAAGACAGGGGTTCTATTAATACAGGTGTTTGTTCAGACATGTGTTCTATTAATGCAGATGTTTGTTCAGACAAGTGTTCTATTAATGCAGATGTTTGTTCAGGCAGTGGTTCTATTAATACAGGTGTTTCTCAAGACAGGGGCTCTATTAATGCAGGTGTTTCTCAAGACAGGGGTTCTATTAATGCAGGTGTTTCTCAAGACAGGGGTTCTATTAATACAGGTGTTTCTCAAGACAGGGGTTCTATTAATGCAGGTGTTTCTCAAGACAGGGGTTCTATTAATGCAGGTGTTTCTCAAGACAGGGGTTTTATTAATACAGGTGTTTGTTCAGACATGTGTTTTTGTACTTCAAAGGTAGCCGATTCTCACTTTATTTCTCTTTTCAGCTGTTACCTTATCAGTCTGGAAAATCATGCCCTTTATCTAAATGATGACTCACTCTACTTCAATCTTCACTTGTTGTCTCATCAGCTTCTTATGTTATCCTCAAACCTTTACGTATTGTCCCGCAGCCATTACATGTTGTCCTTCGACCATCATATGTTATCTCCCAATCATCACCTCTTGTCTCCCTCCCACCACCTAGTTCCCCCAATCATCATCTGTTGTTCTCTAATTATCACCTGTTATTATCTAATTATCACCTGTTGTTCTCTAACTATCACCTGTTATTATCTAATTATCACCTGTTGTTCTCTAATTATCACCTGTTATTATCTAATTATCACCTGTTGTTCTCTAACTATCACCTGTTATTATCTAATCATCACCTGTTGTTCTCTAACTATCACCTGTTATTATCTAATCATCACCTGTTGTTCTCTAACTATCACCTGTTGTTCTCTAACTATCACCTGTTGTTTTCCAAACATGAACTGTTACATCTGACCATCATCTCTTGTTTCTGTACCATAACATGTTGTTCTTCAATAATTACCCAATTCTCTCTCTCTCTCTCTCTCTCTCTCTCTCTCTCTTTATATATATATATATATATATATATATATATATATATATATATATATCTCACTATATATATAATATATATATATATATATATATATATATATATATATATATATATATCTCCATCTTACCCTTTCTCCCTTCCTCACCCTTCTCCCTTCCTCCCCCTTCCACTCTATCTATCTATCTATCTATCTATCTATCTATCTATCAAAATCCCAGTGTCCATATTTCCGGCTCATCATTGTCCTATGCGTTACATTGCCATTGTTGACATCAACCGATAAATATAAGTCTCCAACAGTGTAGATTAAAAAACATCCTTGTCTTCACATAATGGACAAGGTCATTCCTAAGGATAAACCTCAAGCCATCAGTCATTTATTAATCATTAATGTAACCTCTATATGGTATATTTTATGTATTATTTCAAACGGTCGGACACATAAATGTCACTATTTAGGGTGTACATCCTAAGTCGGTTAATTTTCAACAACGATTAACTGATTTTCTACTAATTGCAATTCTACTACTACTATGGCTATTACTACTGTTACTACTATTACTGCTGGTGTTGCCACTGCTACTACTACTACTACTACTACTACTACTACTACTATTACTACTACTACTACTACTTCTACTACTACTACTACTACTACTACTACTACTACTACTCTACTACTACTACTACTACTACTACTACTTCTACTACTACTACTACTACTACTAATAATAATAATAATAATAATAATAATAATAATAATTGTATTATATGAACATCCGTTATAAAGAAACCTTCATTAAACGACCACCCGTGTTCCACGTTGAACGACTACCTATTTTGGCCTAGTGGTTCTTATCCAATGGAAATTAACTTGCCTTAAGCGACCATCGTATATTTTACTCATCGTTCGCTTCATCAATATGACACTCATTGACAAATCATCCTCGGCCTAAGCATAGTATCACCATTGACTAATTGTAATTGAGGAAAAAATTCTTTGATAAATCTGTATAAATACGGCTAAAATGTGTATAATATTAATATTCATAACCGTTCCATGCAAACAGTATCTACGTGTTTACAATGTGAGCGGAAAATATTCTTATTGAAAGAAAAAGTTGAACTTATAAAACTACAGCAGTCAACCGGTCATAGTTAGCGTTATCTGGCGGAAAAGTTTGGTAAAATCCAAGTGGCAAGTGATTGCGAAGCGAAAAGCCGAATTCCTTGATTCATAAGAGGTTGAGGAGACCAATGACACCCGTGAAGAACGTAACATTGGAGTGGCTTCAGCGCGAGCACATTCAGCAAATTTCTATTTCCGGCTCATCACTACAGGAAACAAACCTTTGGAATTCGCTGAACAACTCAACATCGAAGGATTTTAAGCATCCAATGGATTTGGTTAGAATCTTGTTGTCACCGCCATAAGATCAATTGTGTTACAATGTGCGTTGAAAGTGCTAGTGTTAACTAAAATCCTGTGACCGGTTAGAAGAAGAAGCGTCACAAAATCGTAAATTGGTATGATCTACGACCTCGACAAAAAGAGAACGGACACTAGCAGTGAAATCTGACACGATTTAAAACCTCTCTACTGACATGTCAGGAGTTGCGGATAAAACAATGGAGTGTTAAAGTTCCCAAAAAAAGTAGCACCAAACAAAAAACAAAAGATAAGTGAACAAACACTAAATATCTTAATGTAATGTTGATGAACAAATGGGATTTGATTATATTTCATTATTAAAATGTGTTAACCATGATAACATCCAACATACATGTAAATGTATCTTCTATTTTGTCATTATCTAGTAAACACCTGTCTATTTTGGTCACAGGCAAGACTCTGCCTTGAAAGACCACCTGTCTTTAACGACAACCCAAGGTCTTGAAAGAGAGAGAGGGGAGGGAGAGATACAGTCGGACACATAGACAATTCTTACACTAATACGACAAACCATGTTATAGAATCACCTAAACAAGTCGTTTTATTATGAAATTAAAAACCGAGGCCATAATAACATCTTTTTGAACCGAGCTATCTATTATTCTATAACTATTGTATTCACATTGTCAACACCCCGTCTAGAATATATTCTAGAATAGAATACCATCCAATACTGTTGTAAGCTAGATTATTCCAATTGACCAAGAATACATTTCTAGCATATAACTATCAACAAGTCTCTGTCCTTGAACTAAACGAATGGAAGCCTCTAAACGAATTGAAATACAAATTAAATATAAATGAACTTGTAATAATTAGTTCAATCAGGTTTGATATTCTGAAACAATAATAGGCGAATAAAATCTAAATTGTTTTTCATCCAAATAAAATAAACCATGCAAAGCCACCATAATTAAAAGTGAGCGCTTACTGACACACGCACATAAAGACAAGCCATTTAACATGATATGGAAGGCTGGAGAAAACAGCGGAATAACTTTAAATCTCGAGCCCAGACCTTGTGTCATAATATAAGTCTGTTAACCTACAGAAATAAATAATATAAAACAGTGAGTTACACATGTATCGGCCTGAAACGTCGCAACTTCGGATTCAGTTCCCTGAAGAATCGTCTAGAGTTTGAATTCACGTTGCGAGATTATCTGTGCCAGTTGCTTATTCTATATGGCTAAAACACACATTGCTCGTGCCAGAGATTGAGGTTCGTGTTTTCCTTTTTGGTTCATTTTGCTTGTAGGATTTGATATCGTAAAGGGTTAATGACGAGTAGGTCATAGTATTTGTCGGATTTGTGTGCTTATGAGGAATTTGACACTCCAGCAAATATCACAAGGCATTATGCTGCGGTTCAGAAGTTCTAAGAAAAGTTGATTTATAGCTGTATATTCCGTGCACTATTTGAGTCTTTGGAGGCACGCCGTTTAGGTGTTTGGCCTGTTTATCTAGCATTTAAATGACTGAAGCAGGCACAGTACGCTCTTAAAGCATTATATGTACTCTTGACTCAGAAATAGAAACACTGCATCGCATCTCAAGCGGTGGCATTGGACACAGCTCGCATGAGTGGTGTTTTTTTTAATAACAACTTTAGTTGCAGATAAAATTCACCTTAGTTGTTTGTGGGAATAGAATTATCTTTCCTAGGTCCAGTTATGCCCAGTCTGTACTATGACATTCAAGGCTAACTGTAGTTTCCTTGTCACTAATATAACCCTACATTATAATTATAGTTTGTATAGCAGACATTTGGTCTGATTTGAACATTTTAATATACAGAACGGCAATTCCAACATAACAGTCTGCTAAAGTACAGATTTAAATTTCTATAATAGTGACGAGTAGGTCATAGTAATTATTGGATTTGTATCTTTCTGAGATATTTGATCACATCGGCCTATTATGCTGCTGTTGCGATGTTTCGTGCATGATTTCTATCTGAATCATTTGTTTTAAATGTGATATTAATATCTCGCAATCTTACTATTGCTCTTGGTTTAGAACAAAAGTTATCACTAAAACAGCATTACAGATGTTCTGAGTAGCACTCGTCACCATTGAACTGTTATACAAATTTACACTTTTTAACTCAGGGCTGTCTGCTATAGCTGTCAACACCCACACCTGCAATTCCTCTGGTTCTCACCACATTGCGAGCAAGAATTGATGAAGGCCAATTAGTATTAAACGATTCCCTAACAAAGAAACATAGGCCGTATTGATAAATGTTTTGGAAGCATCCCGGAATGACGCTGATACTTTTCTTTGTATAAAACCTGTACTTATTTCCATGACAGGCTCAAACGTGTGCAAAATCTCTTCTGGCTTACCATCGATAAAAGGATAAAGTATGATATTTTGCTTTTAATATGGAAGTCCATTAATAACCTCTACACCACTTGGACACTAATGAACTATTGATCTAAAAATTCGCCTCCTACGTTTCTGCGTTCACATAATGAGTATAATCTATTTTCATCAACACCATAATGTAACAAGGGGTTTTGTGATTGTGATAAGGGTTATGCTTTCTGATGGACACACTGCACAATCCGAGGTAAAACACAATATTTCATAATTCATATGATTAATAGACACATATTCGGACTGAGAGACTCATCATTATTTTGGTCTAATCGTTCTATAGAAATATCTATAGTTTTAGTTCGGGTTTTAACCAAAATGAAGTGGGATACATTATTTCCGTGGATAACTTTCCTACGTAAATTCAATCACGTATGGGCTTTAGTTGGACTGCTAACACTGATGCTAGCCAACACACCTGTAGCATGGATTATTTACGAAAACCACATCGGTAACCTGACAGCTTTTCCACACGATATTCCTTACGATGTGAATCGAATCGACATAAGACACTCTCAGATTTCGGCCATAGACAAGATTGGACCATTTCCATGGCTGCAGACTTTCATATTCAGCAACATGTCACTTATCCAATTACCTGATTTCACCAATGCCAGCGATTCTTTGATTTATATAGATTTATCATCAAACAATATCATGACAATTACATCCATCAGGCCAATGCCCAGTTTGAACGATTTAGACCTGAGATGGAATTATCTCGCCGAAATGCCAGATTTATCCAACATCAGTTCATCTTTAGAGGTATTGAAACTTTCGGAAAATAAAATAGTCCGGATAGAAAGCATTCCATTACCAAAAATGTATAAATTAAAACGATTTATGTTAAGTTACAACCAACTGTATGAGTTTCCTGATTTAACAAACGTCAGTTCAACACTGGAGGAATTAGATTTAGCTCATAATAACCTGGAAACTGTTGGATTCCTGCCATATGTTAGATTTTTACGAATAATTACTCTCAGTGAAAATAGACTAACTGAGTTTCCGGATCTGTCAAACGTTGGAACTACGTTGCAACGATTAGGACTCTCCAAGAACTATATTAGATACATACCGGAACGTCTGATGATGTCACTTAAGACGCTGAACTTTCTGGATCTGAGAGAAAACCCTTTGTTATCGCTACCCGGTTTATGTCACCTTAACACAATAAAATTGCTACTGAGTGAATCTAGCTTTAACTGTAGTTGGAAAATGGCTTTTTCCAAAGTGATGGAATCAGCTGGTAAAATTCTGTTCCCTCAGACATCGCCCCATTGCGATCTACCAGCCAATCTGGCGAATAAAGATTGGACATCGATAACAATTATGGACCTGATTGATGGAGGGGGTAAGTGTGATACATGATATGCATGGATTACTAAAAAATATATAAAGTTGCACACTAATATACCATCGGTGAAAGAATAGTCAAACAAATTGTTTAAGAAATATATCATTTCTTCTAAGCTGTAAACGCAGTCCTAATTATTCATGCTGCAGAAGCTAGAAGTATTGATTGTAAAAATGATCTTTATATCACATAAACCGACTGAAATATAGTTAAAATGTTCCACCTTCTGAAATAATACTGCATCGTAGGTTATGAATTCATTTGTTTTCAAACAGAAAAATATGAAGAGAATATGAAAGATTCGGTTTATAACCAGTTACAGTTAAAACTATTTCTATAAGAGAAATGGTGTGAAATTAGTAATAACATAAGTACAAACCAAAAATACATATACACTTGAAATACATAGTCAATGACATGCACTTGTTTATCGTAAGAACTTCGCATTAAATGATAATAGTTTGCTGGAATTACAACTAATGCAGTTAAAGACACCGGTGATGTTACTCTCATTTGGCTACAATTAAGCATGGCATACCAGTACTTCACTAGATAACTATTTGGTGCATTAAATCGATTATCTAACAATTATATATATATATATATATATATATATATATATATATATATATATATATATATATATATATATTAATATGTGTAATTTCCAGGTTTTCTAACTGAAGTAGATGTAGTTAGGAAATTCCAATTCCAGGGACTGAAGTCCATGACCTGGGGATGTCCTCTGATGATCGATACTATAATATATAATATCAGTGTATTAAGCTGTGGACGTCTTTGTGGAGAACGACCTACCTGTCTAATGTTCGCTACAGACCAAGAACGATGTATACTAACCAATCATCAAGTCGGCTCCGATGATATATTTTCAATTTACACGAAGTGGTACGTCAGAATCTAAGTTCATCATCAAGGATCAAATTGTTTTAATAATATCGTTTGTTGTTGTTATATGTTGCTCATTTTACTCCCACTAATGTGAAGAATCGTCAAAATGTTTGACATATAACCCAGTTCCTAATTATTTGTTTAATGGGTCAGTTAATCATAGCTGTAATAACTAAGTTGAATGTTTTAATATTAATAGATAATTGTAATCATTGTTTTTCTGTGAACTCGTGAACAATTAGAAAACACATCTGTTCTATCTCTTCAGTGTAATAAATGATATAAAGTATAATTATATTTATATGTACGTCATATGGTAAACTACTATTGACACTTCTGGTTGGATTAGCCTAAAATATATCATAACAGCTCTAGCATCTGTTTAGTACAATAACTGATACAATGTCCAGGTATCTTTACCTTTAGTTTATAATGTAATATATCAATCAAAGGAGATGATGTTCCATTAAAGTTATTAATTATAAACCAGTCTAGTTCATATAGACATTAAGCTATAAGACAATATATATATTGTTCACGACGACGCTGATATGACTTTTAGTATGCATGATGAAAGTTAATTATGGCTGTACATCACAAAGACAATGCTATTAATTCCTATGACAAATTCTTCTATCACATGAAAATCTAATTTGATGACCCTAATAAATGGACATTGTGCTTGCGGCAATATCGATTTTGTATTCTATGAATTTGACCTAATTTTAGATTTATTGCCGAAGACAAATTTCGGCTCGCAGACATTCTATGCAACCTGATGAAGACTTGAATAGGTGGAAACAAGTCGTTGCTATTGGGTTGAGTCTTGTTGTATCGCTGCTATTACTATTAATCTGAATTTATTCTGATTTATGCTTATATTATTCATACATTATTCATACTGTGTATTAATATTTAATTTTTCCATTTTAGGCTTAATCTTTCTTGGTCGTAGTGTTCGACACAAAGCCTGGTTTTGTTTTAATCATAGTTTCTTATTTATATTTAGATTATCCTCTTCTGGATTATTTTAGAAATTAGTTTTTTCTTTCATTTTTTTATAATTATAATCAGTAAAAAAAATCAGTTTGGAGTTATAATTGTTGTTTGAATGCAAGTATAACACCTGTGCCAGCGCCTTAAATATCTTTATAAAACAGACAGACACACAGACACACGCACACACACACACACATACACACGCACACACAAACACACGCACACACACGCACACACGCACACACACACACACACACACGTGCACACACATATATATACGAACACACTCATACACACACACACACACACACGATTAATCGACAATTTTAGGTTGATACTATAAACTGGTTCAACGACTTTTCTTCGATGACTGGAACATTAAAAATACTGGCTCAATGGAATGATTCGTGATATCTTAATCTTACACCAGAGATTAGCAATTACGGCAGAAATAATATATTTACGTACTTGAAAACAACAAATACAATTTTCTCCGCGGATATTGCTTCCCAATTCATCTTGTTTATAAAATAACAATAACGGAGGCAAACTCAATATTTCTATGTGTCAAGGTGTGGAAAACATCCGGCTTCCAAGTGTGAAGAGAAAGCCACTGTTTCGCAAGACGGTTCACTCGGGCTGGCAGAACGTTTATTAGGTATATGAAATATGTTAGATTAATTTCTGAAATATGTTAGATTAATTTCTGAAATATGTTAGATTCATTTCTGAAATATGTTAGATTCATTTCTGAAATATGTTAGATTCATTTCTGAAATATGTTAGATTAATTTCTTTCAGCCACAAGGGAAGTGCGTATCACAATAAACATGGTGTAAATATCAGCAATATTATTTTTCTAACTGGCAGTTAGTCGACGAAGGCTTTGTTTAATATTAATTCAGTTGTTTATACATCGTATTCCGATTTTAGACCTAAAAGATGAAACTTATTGTGTGCCCTCATCGTTGAAAGCTAAGAATGTACTAAGGAATATTAATTTAAAAACCTGCATGTCATATATTCTTTACATGATGATCAGAAGGTTTATGTTCCTTTATCAGTATGTTGCCAGAATGCTCAATACTTGAGGAATAAGGCCATGTATGTGGCTGATAATGTTGTATCATGAGGTTTTGATGACTCGGAACCGACACTGATCAGCTCACCATACATGAGTTGGTTCCTGCAGGTTATGAGTTTAATCATATTTCTCGTAAAAGTGGCAGACGCAACGGTATTGGCGAATTTAGGACGTTTTGGCCACGGACGCGTTGGCCATGGCCATGGACCCCTGGAAGTTTTGGCCACAGAAAATATTCAAGGTGGACGTTTCGGCTATATCATATGTTTAAAAAATCAACATACTATGATTTAACGTGATATTTTAAAGTTTAAATTTTAAATACAGATAATTTAAAAGTATTTAGAAGCCATATTTGATATATTTTATCAGTTTTAATTATGTAAAACATATTTAATTTAGAAGCCACCTTAGGTTACATTAATCATAAAAAAACGTTCCAGGATAGAGTCAATGGTGTCTTCCTTCCATTGGTGTATGCACTACTACAGCGCAAGATTCAGACAAGTTACGAGCAGATATTCCGTGTTACTTGAGGAGCATGGATGTGAACGGATATCCATGCGGTGTATGGTGAGGCAGTGCACACCCTACTCAATCTATCTGGCTTCATATTCAGTCTCTGGGACTGCAACCCCGATATGAAGAGGACAACGACTTCAGGCTGTTTTGTGGATAAGTTAATGCACTCACATTCTTGCCACCAGATGAAGTTCAGAAAGGGATGGAACATCTTCAATCCATCATGCCAGGTGAGGCACCTCCACTCATCGAATACTTTGACTCGACCTATACGTCTGGAGCATTACGCCACCGTCATGACAATAGCTAGAACAACAAGTTTGCCGGACTACTGGTACATGGCAAACAATCTATTTGGAAGTTGATAGAGGGACTGCAAGTTGCATTTGCTCGTGTTGTTTGTGTAAATCTTCAGGACCAGCTTAGGATACGCCCTGTCAAGAGGACGAAGATATATGGCTAACTCCAGACTCGGGTTCATCATTCTACCGGTATTGGCATACTCTACAAATGGGGAATAGCTGTCACGGTAAGTCGGAAAGAACGGAGATGTATGCCCATTTTGAAAACATGGACTGAACCATAAATATAGGTAACATCAAGGTTACATTGTTTTCAACAAAATGGCTTTAGAAACTCAGTATTCTTTGATGAATGGTCTAAATACCTAGAATACATAGCTTTTATCCCATAAGATGTCATAATAACTGGCGATTTAAATTTCCATGTGGATAATCATTCTGATGTTGCTGTTTGTAGGGTTTGCAATATATTGGATTCACACGGATTGCTATTACCTGCATTGATAAGGCAGCTTTCAACAGGATTTGTAAACAAGCCATCAAGATCCAGCCATAGGGTGATCTTAATCGGTAATAGTAATCGATTGTTATCGATTATATGATCTCAAATAATCGGCATTTTCAGATGCAATGTAATAGTAAACGATTACATTGTAGATGTAATAGTAATCAGCGATTACTGTATTCCTTGTTTATATTCTAAGTATCTTGTATATTATATAGACCTTACCTGACTACAGTCACACCACACACATATTACGCATTTCGTTATTGAATATACATGTATATTTCCAAAATATTTAAACAATTCTAATTCTGTTTATTTAATGTCCTTGTGAAAATTGTATGTTTATCTACATCATACATCAGTCCAGCTGTGATCTTGTTGTCAAGGCAGCCAACTTCCACTGGTTCGTATGTAACTGTACATTTGGTGGTTTAATTAACGGGAGTTCACCATTGTGCATTATATATATTTTTAGGGGGAGTGGTTAAACCAGTAGATAGTGTAAATCATTTGGTTGTATGATTACCTGATTGTATGACGTGATTGTAATAAATTATGTAGCCAATGAAGTACAGGCACGACCAAATGTTTCATCGCCAAATAACATGAAGGATTGAGCTGGGATTAATCTTGAGCTAATGTTGCATTGATATTGTTTTCACCAATCTCACTTTGCACTAATCTCATTTATCTCTATAAATACACGTGCAATAATGACGAATGCATTACTTGCTCACTTGCTCTATGGTGAACAGTAATCTGATAGATATTACAACAAATTAACATCGTACAATGGCATCAAAGTCGGTTGTATATGGTTATACCGGCATCATACAGGTAACTGAGTGATTATTGATGAAGGAGTAAAGTAATCATGATTGGTTGCATTCAGAAAAAATGTAATCGTAATCATAATAATCTCAAGTAATCGTAATCGATTACCTTGGTTCTGTATTCGCCCCAACCCTGCCAAGATGGACAAGCCCGATTGCATACGAAGAAATATCACATACAGAAAATATCGTGGCAAAAATATTAAACATTTTACTGACGATCTATAGTCATCTCAATACTTGAGTAAATGTGAGTGATCAGTTGATGAGCTGGTAGAAGCCTGTAAGAAAGGTGTCCAAAGTATTATTTATAATCATGCTCCGTCTTGTTAAAAATATTACGTTGAGACCGGATACAGGGATCTCTGTAGAAAAATGAATACACAACTATTCGTGGGAAGAGGTCTTTCTAATTCATACAGATAGAGGAATGTGGAAAACATCAAAGGAAACTCTTTAAATTAACTAGGAACGTGATGGGAAGTAGCTCATACGTAAATCTTCTACATTCTACATCAGCATTTGAGACGAGGTACTATAACCCCGCTCATTCAGAGATATGGGTTGGATAAGGAAGGTATGAAGAATTATCGTCCAATTTCTAGCCTTCCTTTCTACTACAAAGGTATTGAAAATGCAGTAATAAGGCTTATTGAAGAGCACTTAGAGCAGAATAAAACTAATGACAGCTATCATTCTGCTTATCATAGATATCATTCAACACAAACTGCCTAAATGACATTGTTGAGGCCTGTGATGAAGGATGCAAAACTGCATTAATTATGTTTGATTTATTTCCAGCTTGTGATGTAATCGATCATAGGATACTACTGAGGCGTTTACCAATTTCCTTTGGTATCCAGGAAAAGGCATTAACTGTGGCTAAAGTCGTACCTCGCCGACAGACATCAGTGTGTTTCAGTGACAGATGAAAGATCACCAGATGTAGGCCTTCATTTTGGGTGCCACAGTGATCCGTTTTAGAACCACTGTATTACTTTATGTATACAAAATATCGCCAGGTCAAAGTAAAGATTGCAGCAGTTTTTTTTTAAATCTGTTATATTTCCTATTAATTTAATTGTGCAATCATCCATCAAATATAACAATGAAGAAACATTATACGTATGATGCTAACTGGGTTATAGATGCACTTACCAATTAGAAAACACAATACCTATTGAACTGTGAGTGAAGCCTTAACATGTTGTAATACTTTGGTGGTGCTGATTTCTGGAGATGTTCACAATAACCCATGCCCACCTAAATACACTTGTACTGTAATTAGAAAGCGGTTCGAGCCAACAATAAGGCTATTGAATATGATGACTGCCGGCTGTGTACTCATGTCGCATGTCAAACTACTATTTCAAACAGACTTACTATTCAAAGACTGTAATCAAATATTGTGTTAAGGGTGGTAGTTTATTTGAGGAATTCCCTCTGGTCTACCCAACAGCACAGGAGGTGTATTTTAATTGGTAACATTGAAAACAGCTCTATTCAAGAACCTATATTACCTGATGACACGATTTTTCTCGGCCTTCTAGCAGAAAGACCTTCACATTAAATATTTAGAGTACTTTTCCCAAAAGTGACCAACGAAGGCAGTCGTTATTTGTTTATCAGAGACATGGCTGGGTGATTCTGTGAACAACTGTGAAATAAACATAGCTTGGAACGAAAGGACAGGAACAGAGAGAGGGTGATATTTATATTTATATCAGGCGTGATTTAGCATTTAACCGAAGGACAGATATTGGGTCAGAGTTACTTGAATTTATAACTATAGGTATTCTTTTACTAAAGAGTAAACCTATTCTGGTTATTAATATCCACAGACTACCAACAGCGTCCAATATTTATGAATGTTTTGGAATTGTATTATCATCCTGTTCATTATGTTAGGAATTGTACAGTCTTGTGATTTTAATACACTTGTGTAATATAAAAAGAATAATTACATTTTAAAGTCACTAGATTAAAAAATGCTATATCTAAATCAATTAACTGATGCTCCTACGAGAATAATCGACTCGTGTACAAGTGCTATTTATCGTATCTTTGTGTCTGACACTGAAATATTTTCCAAGAGTGACACTATTCCTTTTTGTTTGAGTGCCGATCAGGTGATATCCTGTACTCGGAAATCTAAAATACATTCTTTGGCTGTCACAGAGAGGTGAAAGTCAGATCTATGAAAACTTACGATATAAGTTCGTTTAATGATTATTGAGACCACCTGATTGGTTCAAGGTCACTGATTGTAAAAAAAAAATATAGTTTGGGATTTGCTTATAGAAATCTTCCAGGGTGTTATTGACAAAGTTACCCTTCTGATATTGGTAAGAGTTAAAACAAAGTGAATCAAACTTTTCTTATGAAATACTGAACCTCATTAAAATTTAAAATATATTGTACAAAAGATTATCCTCTTCTCAAAGTGGCATTGACTTTTGACATTTCAAAGCAGCCCGTAATAAATGTCAAAGACAAATTAAAAAGCATCAAGATAAAATAAAGATAAAATATATGAAAACACATTTCCTTCAAAACAAACTATGGTCAACTCTTAAAAGTAAACTTGTAGTTATTGTAACATTGGTTTAAAAAAGACAACTAGATTTTTATCAGGATCAGGGTATAGAAGAAAACAGTTTTGAATTCAGAGTGGTTACTGAAAAAGAAGTAGAAGTGTTGCTAAAATACATCAAGGTCTCAGTTGCAATAGTTGATGATAAGATTCAGGCTAGATTTCTCAAAGATGGTGCTAGTTGTGTAAAAATGTATTCCCAAATGATCTAAAAATAGCAAGAATTATCTCTCTATAAAAAGGCAAGCCAGAAGAAGGCAATAATAGGCCAGTTTGTGTTTTCCCCGTCCTTTAAAAAAATCAGAATGAGTTGTGTATAAATAACTGTAAACATATCTTAATTCAAATAACATTATGTATTATCACTCCCAAAATATTTTCAAAGGCTTTACATTTATATATCGTCATAAGTCAGTTCTAGTCGTCCGTGAAAGAAGAGTCTTGTAAATGATCTACTAGATACTAGATTTGACTATAGATGCGATTTTTGGTATATGGGTATCACTCAAAAACTAAAAGACAAACTTCAAATAATACAAAGCAAAATTACTAGATGTCCATCCCCATTGTCACAGCGACTGTCTTCATTTTAAATTTATTTTCGGGTTAGTGTGGAAAACAGTGTCAATTTTATGTCCATAATATAAGGAATAGTTTTAATATCACATACTGTATGAGTCATAATAAGGTAGGTTCCCTTAAACATATTGATGAGAGGAATGTTTTTACACAAAAATGTAAAAAGGATTTTCTTAAGAAACTTTTCACGAACAAAATTGTGATTTTGTTTGAATCATAATTATCCATTAACTATTGTTATGTTTTATTTAGTTAGTCCATGTGGTTCCTTTTATTATACATTTACTAGCCTACTGCTATCATATATTTTTGATACCTGTTTATGTCAACTATGAAATCTGTTTTATGCTTTTCTTGGCATTTGCTTTTTGTGTCATTTTAATTGTGATATTTACATTCTACTGTGAATCTACAATAATCATTACGTTTATATAATTGTGTGTGTGTGTGTGTGTGTGTGGGTGCAATGTAAGGATGATTCGTTTAATCTCGACAGCTGTACTATGACATTCAAGGCTAACTTTAGTCTCCTTGTCATTAACAAAACCCTATATTATAATTATAGTTTGTATAGCAGACATTATACCTGATTTGAAAACGTTAATATATAGAACGGCAATTCCGCCATAACGGTCTGCTAAAGTGCCGATGTAAATTGTTATAATAGTGACGAGTAGGTCATAGTATTTATTGGATTTGTATGTTTATGAGGTATTTGACCCTCCAGCAAATATCACAAGGCATATTATGCTGCGGTTGTTGCAGAGTTCCGTTTCCTATGCGTGGAGACCATATTTCCCGGTCCCTGCATTCAAGAAAAGTTTATATAGAGCTGTATAATCCATGTACTATATGCGTCTTTGGAGGGACATCGTTTAGGTGTTTGGCCTGGTTATGCAGCATTTAAATGACTGTAGCAGGCACAGTACGCTCTTAAAGCATTATAAGTACTCCTGACTCAGGAATAGAAATACTGCATCGCATCTCGAGCGGTGGCATTGGACATGGCTCGCGCGGTTGGTGTGTTTTATATAACAACTTTAGTTGCATATAAAATTCACCTTGGTTGTATGTGGGAATAGAATGATCTTTCCTAGGTCCAGTTATGTCCAGTTTGCATTATGACATTCAAGATTAGCTCTAATCTGCTTGTCATAAATAACATTTAAGAACTACAATAGTTAGAATAGCAGACGTTAGGTCAGGTTTGAAAATGATAACATAGTTCAAACAGTACGAAGCTATGACGCGCTATTACGGTCTGCTTCAGCGCAGATGTCAGTCTTTTAATAGCAATTAAGATAAACAGTTTTAATAGTAGGCGCTTCATGACGCCTGCCCGTTGTAAAAACTGATCTTTGAAGACAGTGACAATTGGGTTATATGGTTTATATAGTATTGCTTTGAAGAAAGATACAGCAATTGAAAAATAGCTATAAATAGGGCTGCTTAGATAATTAAGCTAAACATTCTCACTACTGCCGCCACTCTGGATTCAGTCCCCTGAAGAAACGTCCGGAGTTTGAATTCACGGTTCGAGATTCTCTGTGCCTGTGCCTTATTATACACAGCTAAAAAAAAAACTAAGCGAAAAATCAATTCGGCATATTCACATTTACGAATATTATATGAACTCTATTTCTAATAAAGGTCGTACAAATTAACACGACAGCCCATCTTAGTAGTTACGATTGCCAAAGCGACTCTTCTAAACATTAAATAGTATCAATGTGCTCTCTTTTTTCTTCCATTCATGATTGTCTGGGCATTATTATCTTGGAGACTAACAATGGAGTTAATCAATATATTTCCAATAAATGATAATTCACGTTTAATGCGTTTTGCTCGTCTCATGTTTTTAATTGTTATATTGTCAGAAGAGAGAGAGAGGCACAATACAGTCACGTGATGATCATGATAAACAACTTTATCAACTGAATACAAACGTTGTCATAACGACAATATAGACATTGATTCACCTTACTTAACATAATATTCTAATATCCATAAGAAAAATATCTTCACAATCAAATTCATTATTTACAGCCGTTTTCATATTGATCGGATAATAAATCATCATCTGCCTCTTCGCTGAATTTCTATAGATTAGTTATGAACTATGGTTTTGATCATTCATCATCTGCCCATTGTAAAGGAGAACGACCACATTTTAATGATAAGCAATTACTAAGTGAAAATCGCTTTTAGCGGCAACGAATTCCTACAGAAATGATCGATGTTTGCTCATTGATAGAAATGACAGCTGGTATTTGTGGTTGAGCTCAATCTAATTCAATAGATTTGAATGTTTCACAGCATACAATGGACCGCTATGACATGTTTTTATGTCGGAATCATATGAATGATTGTTATTCGATCGAGTGACAACTAATAATTGTCCTAATATTAACGCAGGTTATTGACTCACTACATTCTCTCTTTGTAACCTGATGACTTAGAATGGTGGTGATATTGATAACTTAATATTATTATTGTTATTAATTAATGTATATACTAATAATAATTATCATTAAATAATTTTACACTGATATGTTATAACTTTTGCACTTAAATCGTGCAAACATTGTATTATATATTAGTATAATTAATTTTATTATTATTATTATTTTTTTTTAATATTATGACTTCTATTATATATTATGGTCGGGCAATATTTAATTTTTTCCCTGGATCTGCAGATAATAGCAGGTTATTGTAGATTGTCGTTTTAAATTGTATATCAGTTGTTACATTAAGGTAGAGTTAAAATACACATACTTACAACTTATCGATAAAGTTGACACTTATTTAATTCCTTTAGACGTAAGAACAGAGTAATGGGTTAATGGATGTTTAGATTTATGGGTTTATGAAATATCATAAGTATAGCCTCTTTATCTCTCTCTCTCTCTCTCTCCTCTCTCTCTCTCTCTCTCTATATATATATATATATATATATATATATATATATAAATACTTTGAACACGTAGTACTTTCACAGTCTCACATACACGCCCACTCACATACACATATTTGTATAAGTATCAGCGTAATTGTTAGAGTTTGATTATAAATGAACACCTGTAAATTAAATTAAATGTTTTCAGTTTATACACCAACCATATTCATGAAACTAAAGTAAACCTTCGGTAATAAATAAATATTATTACGATCTAAATTATCCGAATAGTCTAGAATAACCGAAAGTAGCTTTTTCGTATAAACTTATGGAAAGAACAAAATAATCAGAATAGACCGACTCAATTACCCCTGCTGCTACCATGCGGCTGAAACTTACACTACGGTTTCGGCTAGAAGTATAAGAATCACTGTGTTGCATGCCGATTTACGCATATAGTGGTCAATACATATCATACTGAAAAACTGCATTTAGGCTATTTACAAGCTATATTTTATTTATAGTCCATTAAGAGCATGTGATCTCCAGATTATAATTTTGGAATGGCATAGACTTCATCCAATACATATATGCTACTAAATTAAATAACGTTCAGCGCGATTTGTATGGTTGTCCGGTCTGTCTAGTTCAAACTTATTTTTTTTTGTAGAACCTTTGCCATCTGACATGACGATGTGACTGCATACAATCAATGATCACATAGAATATAATTCAATGGGTGATTGCTATTACCGTAACATTGGTATTTATGCATAATATCTTGTATTGAAAGTGAACTAGCTATTTTATTTCTGAATCAGCCATTCGTGCAATGTTTATATAAATGTCAAGGCTGTTAACACTCTAATGTACCAATTAAAACAAATATACAGGTGATACATATATGATTTGTTCCAGGGTATAAGTAAAATTAATATTTCCAAAACTCTACATTAAATATTTAAAAACTCTTCATTAAAATCAATTTATATTCAGCTAAACGTTTAATTTAAAAATCATTTATTTAATACATTGAAACCCACGCTAAAAACTCTACGAGTCAACATGAATAGCTAAGGCTTAGCTGTGTCATTCATCTGGAAAAATCGGTCCACTCAATCAATGGGTTATATCTTGATAAGTATTGTGTCAAATCATTTGGAAAGACGCAATCGTTCAGCTGAAATACTAGTCTCAGTCTCCGTGTAATATAATAGGACGTGTACCGATATACATGATTCATATAGGTAGGATTTATTCAGTTATTCGAACCCAGAATAAAGCTGAGGTCAGCATCTGAGGTGTCGAACTGTTTTATATGCATGTGTCTTTTGGACCACAGAAAATTACTGTTGAATGTAAACTGTGGTGTCAAAATAGTTTATGATATGTATGTAGCAAGTCACCATTGAACCACACGCTCGTGTTGTTTGCTCTGAGCTGTGGTATCAAATGGTATGTGTTTTACGTGCTTCTGCTTTTTGTACGTAGCCTGCATGTAGCCGCTTTCCTGTGGGCGTGACATATTTGTCGCATACGAAAAGCGAATTAGCTGGTTCCCACAGGCTGATGAGTAGACTAGACACATGCTTAGGTATACGCACACATCTATCAATATGTGGAAGTATGGAACATTTTATTTTTAGATTAATGTATGTATAGTTGTATTTGTATTTAGCTTTATGGAGGTCGGTTTAAAGGATGTTTAGACATGTTGGTGCTCTGTGCCAAGTAGAAAGAAGGGTTGTTATAAATGAAGATTTGTTTTATCGGATTTTTATATTTTATTTTATTTAAATCGGATTTTTAAAATTTAAATCAGTTTTATTTTCACAAGCCATAATATCATTCAAAATGCTTATAAATATTTATGTTGTGCAGTTATACAATATTAAATAGTCATGTTAGATGCAAGAATGCAAATTTAAGACAATTGTAAAGTAGTGTCCAGTACAGGGTTGATAACACAAATCTGATTTTTAAGATTTATTTGATTTTAATCAGATATGTTTTATTTAAATCAGTTCGATTTTCAAAATCCATAAAATCAGTCAAATTTGTTTCTAAATGTTGTGTTTTGCAGTTGCAAAATATTAAATAGTCATGTTAAAGATGACAAAGGAAATTCAAAGCAATTATAAAGTAATGTGTCCAATTGCAAAAACCAATTGAAATATATCAAAATCACATTTAGTCATTATTGTGTATTAAATCACAGCCAAATTGTAAAGAAAATCATGGATAAAATTTAGATTTTTTAGAGTCATTTAAATCAAGCTTTAAATCAATGATTTAAATCACTTGATTGAAATCAAACAACACTGGATTAGAAAGGTGACGTCAACCATACTAGAGTCATAAGAAAACAAATACAGTTAGAACAACTCGTATTCTTTTAACGAAAATAACACAAATCAGTTATTATACTAATCTTTCCTTAAACACAAAATGGAACAACCCAATAACTTTTATATTATTTTCTTTCTACATTGAAATTAAAACAATATTACAGAGAGAGAATAAAATGAAATTAAACAGAAAACCTTTCCCCCTCATTTTAACTTGGTCTTTGGCAGGAATGTCCATAAACCTAAATATTCAGAAAACTAGAATACTCCAAACTTTCAGGTTTTCACAACGTGCATCCATAAATTCATTATGCCCCTTTATACTTTAGCCAAAATGTACAATATTTATTATCGATATCACACATTTCATACACCACTGTCATCTACACTACTGTTGTGTGATGGGATGACTGAGAAAGCATTTGTCTTAAAATCTAACCTATTGGAAACATTTTCAAATGAAATTCTTCAAGACCTGACATGCTTAGATCTGAATATTTTCCCCACAATATACATGATTTCTTTCACAAGCATCATGTTTCCCCATTATTTTATGTACAACTGCTTCAGTTACTAAAAGATCAAAGTAACGCTGGGCATTTTCCTTCCCAGTCCTCTATCAGTATACTTGTACTCTTTAAATTTACCATCTATATTACGTAATGTTATTTAATGAGTGATATTACGATATAAGTGTCAGCTGTTTCCAGGATACGGTAATGTCTGTATCAATACACCAATATAAGAATCAAACTAGGATCAATCTATTAATCTATTTGAGGCTGTAGTAGAAACCTCGAATACTTTGTTAACGTATTTAAATACAAATATAAATACTTATCATTTTGGATTTGCACAAATACAAAAACAAAACGTATTTGACTCCATGTCAGTCGGCAATATAGTTTTGTGTCAAGCCACTGTTGAACAATACGACAGTACCATGGCGTATTGCTGTGTATAGCTGATAATAATGAAATTCATCAGTAACTGGACAACAACCTACAAGAGACACACATTAAAGGCACCATGTACTTTTATACAGAAACAAGAATTACATCAGAGCGACAGGGCACGGCTTTTGGTTCGAAAATCATCCGATACTCGGATGATTTGGTTGTCTGATAAAAACGTTAACAGTATTATAGAGACTTTATCGAACTCTGAGCTTTGATAGATTTTTACGACTAATACCGATCGAAAAACAAATATTCTAAACGAAACGTCATTTATTAGTGAAATATTTTAATCTGATTATTGCATTTCTCACGGAGCAGTAGCCCTTCAGCTTATGTTATATATTCGCGTTACATAATGACCTAAATGTCAGTTATTTTACGTGGCTTAGTTACTTCAAATGAGAGAGACGCATATGGTATGTAATATATATATATATATATATATATATATATATATATATATATATATATATATGATTTAGGCTAATATAAACTATTTGCTATGTGAACTTTTATTAAACTCTCTTAACATTATCACTTATTTTCACATATATTTGTATAAGCAGTTACTGCGACAATGTAATCTAAGAAATGTATTATACAAACTCTTTAGGCAGTTTTTTCTTCTGATTTTGCACTTTTAATAGCCACTCTAACAATAACTTTCACCCATTTCAGAACTCTCTGAATCTAATTAATGAAATTGTAAATTAAGATAAAAAACCAGTATCTTGAACAAATTGATTTATAATAATATGCAGGAATTCTAACTCCATTTGTTTAAATACCATCTAATGAGGGGTAATAGAAGTAGTATTGTAATTAATTAAGATAAATGATTGTGTAATAAACCACTCTGAGTCTTCTACATAATGTGCCATTTATGACATATATATTGAAAGCTCTTACTATTTGTTAAGAGAGTATATGTGGATTGCAGGAGTTTTATGTAGAACAAAAATCAACCTAAACAAACATAGTCGACAGATAAACGAATACATCGCAGTAGATAAGAATGAGGAAGTATCAGTTATTAGTACATAGGTCAAATACTAGTTATATTAGTAAACATATACAAATAATATATTGGGTTATGCGTTCAGTCACCAACTGTTGTTGTCTATAGTTTATTATACGGCAGGATGACTGTTATACGACATTATGAGTGTTATACGACATGATGACTGTTATAAGACATGATGACTGTTATACGACATGATGACTGTTATACGACATGATGACTGTTATACAACATCATGACTTTTACACGACATTATGACTGTTATACGACATGATAGCATAGTTCAAACAGTACGGAAGCCATGACGCGCTATTACGGTCTGCTTCAGCGCAGATGTCAGTCTTTTAATAGCAATTAAGCTAACTAGTTTTAATAGTAGTCGCTTCATGACGCCTGCCCGTTGTAAAAACTGATCTTTGAAGACAGTGACAATTGGGTTATATGGTTTATATAGTATTGCTTTGAAGAAAGATACAGCAATTGAAAAATAGCTATAAATAGGGCTGCTTAGATAATTAAGCTAAACATTCTCACTACTGCCGTGATCTGACTTGGGTGTTTTACACCCAAACTCCACGGCTGTAGGTGATCTGACTTGGGTGTTTACACCCAAACTCCACGGCTGTAGGTGATTCGTATTTTGATTTTGCTTAGCGGCTTAGGGACTGGTGAGACATTACACATGTCTCAGCAAGAAAAGTCGCCACTCTGGATTCAGTCCCCTGAAGAAACGTCCAGAGTTTGAATTCACGGATCGAGATTCTCTGTGCCTGTGCCTTATTATACACAGCTAAAACACACACACACACACACACACACACACACACACACACACACACACACACACACACACACACACACACACACACACACACACACACACACACACACACACACACACACACACACACACACACACACACACACACACACACACACACACACACACACACACACACACACACACATATATATATATATATATATATATATATACACACACAGACAGACACACACACACACACTACAATTAATAAAACACTGTATTCAGTTTTCGGGGTATCTCACTTCTGTTTAAAAATTAACACGCAGTAAAGAAGTAAATGTTTAGAGGGATATTATAAAGTAGATATCACCATGAACGGTATATATAAAGTTGCACTGGCTAATTTAATATGATTCTAACGGTTTTTATGTTTTGTTCTGGCAATCATCTATTTTGATTTCTGAAGCTCCCAAAATGGACGCTACTGGAATAGGTCCAGCATACAGAATAATACAAATAAACATATTTAACTCACCTAAAATACACCAATCTTTTGGAAGGAGTGGTTTATTACAACAACACAAATTAAACACGACCCTAACACCGATAATTGCTTTACATTACCTTATAAATATAAATATTACCTTATAAAAACCTTTGCTAAAGAATTTAATCCCCAAATATTCTATCATCAAATTGGTTTGTTGACTAATTTGCTTAGCGTCAAAACTGGTCACATTTGTATTATATGGCCAATTGCTGACTCGTTAGGAAAAGATCCTACAAATATAGGTATGAGCTGGATTTGCACCCAACAACACAATAGCCACTGCTTTATCGGAGAGTAGACTCTCATTAGGGATAAATAATCTTTTATTTATTTATTTTGGTCAGAACAGGTTCGATAATTTCGTCAATAATTTGTTTCCATTCTAATGTCCTTATATCGATAACAATTCAAGTGACGATGTCATAGCGATATAATGGTTACCATAAATACGTTTTCGTATTATCTGATCTCTATCAGACATTCTTCAATAGTCACACTGCTAAAAGTGTTTAATAATAGCATTATCATCACCTACTTTCACATTCCAGTAGTTGACTATATAGTGCCATTTACATTCCTGTGGAGCTTGCCACAACTAAGTGACAGGGTCGAGTGGTTAAACGAAACAAATCCTGTAAACAGAGGTATGAATCGGATTATAACCCACAACCTGGAGTATTGCAGTTGTTCTGTATTCTAATCACTGCACAATCGGAACGCCCTGATAGCCGAGGACATACAGGTGATAGATAAATTCACATCTCCCTTCATTTGTCCTCAGCTGGGACGCTTTAAAGGTTTTTCAGAATCTTTCTAACTTTGAGATCTATCTGTGGTCAATCCATCTAACAGTGGAAGCTGTATGTGGTCAATCTATCTATCTTTGGCAGCTGTCTGTATTTGATCCATCTAACTTTGGCATTTATCTGTGGTCAATCCATCAAACTTTGGCAGCTGTCTGTGGTCAATCCATTTAAATTTGACAGCTTTCTGAGGTCAATCCGTCTAACTTTGGCAGTTATCTGTAGGCAACCCATCAAACTTTAACAGTTCTCTGTGATCAATCCATTTAGCTACCAACGACACACCTGTTCCCGGTGTTGTTAGTTTTGTGAATAAGAATTGGTTTGTGTGTACATTGTGAATTGTTCAAGGTCAGTAAAATTCAAGTTAGAAAGATCTTTGTCAATGCCACATTAGAATATTTAAAAAAAGAAGATACAAGCTTGTAAGGGAAATTAAAGGACTCTTTTAAGTGTTATGAATAAAGTGTTATTTAAAGGTGAAACTGTTCTTCAAAATATTAGCAGTTCAGATAAAGGTATGACCTATTGCTTTAATAACTACTTCTGTCAAACGATATAAATATAGCTAATGAGTTCCCTTGTAGCACCTTATTACAGGGTATGCCATTGGCATAAGAGTCCTGCATGCCCATGGTGGATATACTTAATGACATGTTGAAGGACATGTTCGATCTGTCAGGTAGTGTACTTGAATAGTTTCGATTCCATCGCGAACGACGCTCCCAGAGAGTGTCTGTTTATGGTATTTCATTAGCTGCTCAGTATTTGTTATCTCGTTACATTAGGATTGAGTTCATGGTCATCTCGTTTTCACAATGCATAAATGTCTTCTTGGAATCATTGCCCGGCGATAATGCATTAAATAACTCTTTTTTTTCAATTCATTTATTTCAACATTCATAATACATAATTTTAATGAAATCAAACACAGTCAGAATGTTGAAAAGGAGGATGCTTGAAGCATTGCTTATATAATGCATCCCACTTGTATACCGATGGCACATAGATGTATATTTAACCTCTTTCTTGAAGAATTTAGAATATCGTATTTTTGATATTCGGCTGTGGATGACTCAAAATCTTCTAAAATTAAATAATAATAAAAACAAATATGATATATTTTGCTTCATAAAAAATTGTGTTAAATCCCTAAAACATCAGCATTATAGATGAGTGCATCTTCGATTAGCCCTAGTGGGTCAGTAAAGAATCTAGGGGTTATTTCTGACAAATGTATATACGAACATGTTTGGTGAGAAGTATGACCGGCTTTCGATGTAACGGCACTAGAATATTTCTCAGATAGTTCAGCCATTAGATAAGTTACACCAATGAAACTGGTGTATTTTGCATATTATATAATATAGTTTTAATTTATATTAGTTGATTATATTTAGTTATTTTGTATTTCTTGTATTTTCTTTCTAACTGCTTATTTGACCCCCTATATTATCGCCCACTCTAGTGTTTACCATAAGAACCCGGTTTTTGCTTGTGTATATTTTATTATTTTAATTTTCACTTATTTTCTGTCTATAATTATAATGAATTATACTAGTGATCAGTTGCTTGCCTTTCAACCTTTTGGTGATTTATACCATATGTTTAGCGATGAGCCCACGTAGTGGAAAGCATCCAAAGTAGATGGGGTCTGATGCAATAATTTGATCATTGTGACAATAACACCATATAATGGCACAGCTGTACAAAATGTAAGTATTGGTCTTTTAAATTGCCAGTGTTGCTATAATAAATCTGATGAAATATCTGATGTTGTTTAGGATATGGATCTTGATGCTCTTGTCATTACAGAGACTTGGTCGACTGGTAATGTTTCAGACCCGATATTTGTGGGTGATGCGACTCCAGCTGGATATTCATTCCATGATTCAGCGCTGATTCATTAGAAAGGTGCGGGAGTCGGCATTCTTCTCCATGATTCTTTGAAGTGTGAAACCCATTTGCGCCTTTAGGATAAGTCTTTTGAAAAATAACAACTGACTTTTCCATTTGGGAGGGATAAGTATTCGTGTAGCTATTACCTACTGATTACATCCCACTAAGTGATTTCAACATACATTGGGATTGCCAGAGGAATGCAGATACAATTGATTTACATTCTTAAATCTGCTAATCTCATGCAGTATGTCCAATGAAGACCACACAGACATGGTCACATCTTATATCTTGTCATCTTATGTGATGATGACTATGTGATTAAGGGTGTGTCTGTGTCTTCCATGCTGTCTTATCATTTCCTTAGTAACATTAATGTATCTTTACAGAAACAATCTGTTTCAGCTAAAGTTATTTCTTATAGAAGATATAAGTCAATTGACAAGGAGGCTTTTCCTACGGATCTGCAAATCTGTTCTCTTGTATTGGATCTACCGGATAATGTGGATCATCTGGTGGATCTCTATGATAGTACATTGAGAGAGTGTAGATGAGCATGCACCTTTAAGGACAAAGGAAATGCCAATAAGACCAATGCTTCTATGGTACAATACGAAAATACAAGCTGCAAAGAAACACAGAAAGAATTGTAAGCAGCTGTGAATCAGGACCAGTTTGTGTGTTCATTATGAAATGTTCAAAATCAGTAAATTTCTAGTTAAAAATACCCTTGCATCTGCTAAATCTGAATATTATAAAACAAAGATCAAAGCATCCAAGGGAAATCAAAGAACTGTTTTCAGTGTTGTGAATAAAGTATTACATAAAAGTCAAATTGTCCTACCAAAATAATATCAACTCAGATAAAAATATGGCTAATAGTTTTAATAACTTCTTCTGTCAAAAATATTAAATGTTCATAGTGGGTTCCATTCCATCACCTTATCACAGGGCAAGACCTTGTTAGAAGAGTCCTGCATATCCATGATTAGTACATTTGAGCCTTTTACAGAGACTGATATCAGACAGTTGCTGAAAAGCTTATCAAAAGCTTTTGGTGCAGTTGACTCTATGCCTACATAACTTGTGAAAGATTGTCTAGGTGTTCTGATAAGCCCAATTACAAATATATTTAATAAATCATTATCTCGGAGTGCTTTCCCAAGATCCATGAAAGCTGCCCTTGTAAAACCATTAACAAAACACACCCTATGGACTGTAATATTCTAAACAATTATAAACCCTTTTCAAATCTAAAGTGATAGAAAGGGTAGTTGTTTTTCATCTAAACAAATATGTAATCAATAATAACCTTAATGAATCACTACAGTCTGTATATGAAAGTGGTCATACCACTGAATCAGCCTTGGTTCGGGTGAAAAATTATATTAAGCTGTCAATTGATCCAGGTAAGCCTGTAATACTTGTTCTTCTGGACCTGTCTGCTGCATTTGATACAGTTGACCATAATGTACTTTTTTGTAGGTTAAAAGACATGTTTGGTCTGTCAGGTAGAGTACTTGAATCGTTTAGATCCTATCTGGAACAACGCTCCCAGAGGGTGTCTGTTCATGGTATTTTATCTGACATTCAGTTTTTGTTATCTGGTGAACCATAATGTTCAGTTCTTGGTCGTCTGGTTTTCATAATTAATACCCATCCTCTAGGGATCATTGCGCAGCGATATGATGTTAAATATCACTTGTATGCTGATGACACACAGCTGTATATATCACTGGCTGACTCAAAACCTTCTAAAACTAAGTGATAATAAAAAAATATTATATCTTTAGCATCACCACATTGTTTTAAATCCCTAACGACACCAGTATTATAAATGGGTACATCTTCGATTACCCGTAATGGGTCAGTAAAAAATCTAGGGGTTATTTTTGACCAATGTATTAACATGCATGAACATGCCACATCAGTATGCCGAGCTGCCTACTACCATCTTAAGAACATCCACTGTTTAAAAGCATTCTTGACACAAGAATCACTTGTAACTGTAGTTCATGCCTTTGTTACATCTCGTATAGACTATTGTAACTCCCTGTTATATGGCATATCTGATTATAACATTAATCGCCTTCAGCGAATTCAGAATAGTGCTAAAAATACTAGAAAATATGATCATATCACCCCAATTCTTCAAAAACTACATTGGCTACCTGTTAGACAGCATATCCATTTTAAGATTCTGTTAATAACTTATAAATCTATTAATGATATGGCGCCAGAATACCTGTGTGAACTGGTTTCCATTAGAAAGTCATCCTGAAAATTCAGGTCATCCAGTCAGATACTATTGCAGGTGCCAGTGTCTCAGCTCAAGTCATATGGTGATTGTGCATTTAGTGCTACAGCCCCCATTTTATGGAATACGTTGCAGCCAGATATTAGAAAGGCGTCGTCCTTTGAAAATTTAAAATCTGTTTTAAAACACACACCTTTTCAAGGTTGTTTTCACCGATAAATAATTATTATCTTTTAAATCATTTACAGTTTTTTTACAGACATATTATTTGGGTATTATTATATTACCTAATTACTTGTATAGCGCATTTGAAAGATTCTTGCTAGTAAGGGCGCTTTATTAAATACATTATTATTATTATTATTATTATTATTATTATTATTATTATTATTATTATTATTATTATTATTATTATTATTATTGCATACTTGTCTCGATCCTCTTCCAAATGTAGTACATATTCTATCGTTTTCTCCGGTTCTTAGTTAGGATTAAATGAATTAGAAAGAATCAATTGCTTCCCGTGAAGCACGTTATATATACCGAAAAAAGAAAGAACTTTAATATATCGTTAACAATCTCTAACCATATTTGTACAATAGATATTATTTGATGAGGTAAACAAGAATCCTCAACAAGATAGACGTATTCTTAGCGAAACATCTGGCGATGAGAAAGAAATTAAATTTTGATACATGTTTCAATTAAGGATGATTTAATTTTGTTTTAAGTTGATGTCGTTTTGTTATATATTGTTTTTGATAATGGAAATTTTAATCTGTAGGATATGTTTGTATGTTCGTCAGATCTATAGTATGATCTATTCTGCGGATCCTTTCATAAATGTGCTGAATAAAAAGTTCCTGATAATCTAATTCATCTAATATCTCTCAATGAATGCACTAAATACAGATATAATATAACAATAAGACTGATGCTAGAAACACTAAACGTTAGAGTAGTCTAAACGGAACACTTCCGTCTACTTCATACGGGAGATACCGTTGATAAATATCTCGACGGGGTTACATAATTAATTGACAATCCCATTGAGCCGAGATTACTTTATGATCAACATCCACTTAACCCGTAGTATTATCCTAATGCGTGTAAACATCTCGCGACGTAAACAAAATATCAATAAATAATAACGGCCGAATGTCATTTAGTTGACGTGGCTTAGCTTCCTCAAATGGGGGAGATGGATACGGTCTGTAATTTACTGCTTCACGGTCGGGATCAATTATAAAGAAATTTATAATTTATAATAGATATCATATTCGGTGGAGAAAACATTCTATAGTGCAAGGGCTGGGATTCGAACCTACCACCTTCAGCACAGCATGACCACGAGTAAGAAAGTTCTACGCTATTACTCACTAGGCCAAAGAGGCGACGAATGAATGAATGTATACTAGTATTCACGTACATATACATACAATATTAGTTGACGATATTTGACTTAGATTTGTATCAGTAAATAATCTAATCTATTGGAGAGAAAGTGTATCTAGTGCTGTCTTCCCATTTCCCCCAAATAATAATTGTATTAGCTTCGATTGTGTGAAATCCGGCATCAGCCGATATAAATCTGAGACACTGAACATAGAAGATCAATATTAATAACATTATAACAGATTAAGAAAAGAGGATAGCATTGTATTACTGGACAAACGTATAAGAAAAGGTTATGATAAATATATTTATGATAGTTATTAATCACGATTATCGATATAAATGATATGATCTGTGATGATGTATGAATGATGTCTTTTATTAAATGATGTGTGTCTTCAATTGGGTTTAGAGACTACATTATTTATGGTATAAGGTTAACACCCAGTTAACTGTATTAGAACTGAAAGCTTTCCTGATTGAACAGTAAACATGTCTTTTTATGTTCTCCGATGAACCACGGATATACCTGTATTCACTGACACCTGTACTTCGTTCGAAGTAAGATGAGATATGGTTTATCACATGTTGTTGTTGTTGTTGCGATGAAGATGTTGTTAATTTCTATTATGTAAGGTCAAATATTCAAATCGCTACCTCAAATATATGAAGAGCCAAATATAAATAACTACCCATCCTTGCATTTGGGGATTTTGGCGCTGTATAAAGCCTTCCTATTAAGCCATTAAAACAATTCTTGATAATTAAAACAATTCTTGATAATTCCTTACAAAACTGTAGATAACATTAATTCATTTTATATATTAAGTTTATTACAAAAATAAAATATTTTAAACGCGAAAGTGTGCAAGATTGGTTTATTACTGTACATTGCCTGTAAATGGTTTTTCTTAATTATTAGTAGTATTATTAATATTATTACTTTTAATAATAATAATAATAATAATAACAATAATAATAATAATATTATTATTATTATTATTATTATTATCATCATTATTATTATTATTATTACTTTTATTATTAATATTATTGTTATTATTATCTGGCTTAATGACCAAAATATATTAGTTAGTGTACAACAACAGTTATTTAAATATCATTAGAACCAGTAAAATAAAACAACTAAGAAAGAAAAGCTGACTGTTGATGATCAGGTAGTTGGCACTTTTCCGTGGAATGTCAGTGTCTCCTTGGTTTCAGAAGTATTTGCTCCATGACGTAACAAAGATCTCATTTCTAAGGTGAAGAATCCTCAATCCTAAGTTCTATCTGGTATCATCGTTGATGAGTAATGATATATAATATTACTGCCTTTCCACAGAATAAGAAAGAAATCAATTCCGTACTGACGGTCTCTACTCTCAATTCTCTCAATGTTAACTAGCTATTGTCATGTCTGAACAAAACCAGGCCTTAAATAAAAACAAACAGAAAAAAAACAAAACAATCGAAGACAGCCTCAGTACAAGGGAAACACTGTCTCCAAGTTCAATCAATAACATAAAACAATAAGCTGGAAATGTTTTTTTTTATATTGCTATGATATACAATCATAAAATAGAGAGTGTTAAACCATATTAAAAGGTTCTTGTTTTCAGATAAAATGATATATTATTTGATATGAATTAAATTTATAAATTTATTATGCGGATTGACATACTATATAGGTGTTAGTGTTAATATTGGTATCTTCAGCTCTCCACAATAATTTTGTTTAGATATCAAGTTAGTAAATACCTATTTACCTCAAAGAAGTTCATATTTTATTTCGTGTCATATTTGTGCAGAGATTTAAAGCGTCAATATGACAATTGACTGTTGGTTATCACATCCAGAAAAGGTAGCGTATTATATAAATACATGACAAAATATTCTAATACATCTTTTACGAGACGCTATTTGGAGTTATTGGTCAATTTCTGATGGAGAAAGCTATCTTTGTAGGATGTTTCGATCAATAGCCATTTAATAAACTGTAATAATGTTTTAATGACAACTGTTAATTTTTATTTACATCTTATTTATACCTAATATTTATCCACTTAATATTGACACATAATATATATCCACATAAAGTAAACAAGATGTTATGTTTATTAAGAAGAAATTAAGATTGTTCTTGTTGTTCTTGTGAGATATTAAAAACAATTACTCTTACGATAAAATTTCATATAAAGGTGAAAACAATTAGATACCATTGTCTATGTAGAACACTGAATTTAGAAATGGACTTTACTTAATATATTTGACACAACTCTTAGAGTCTTAGAGTTGTGTAGAGTTGAGTTTTGCCCATTTTTTTGAAATTGCAATTAGTAATCTGGATCTTACTCTGTATAAACACGATATCAATCAGTTTAAGATAACTTTATTTGTTAACAAAGTTGAGTAATTTCTTCATAATATAACTGTTTTGTTGTTTTAAGTTAATAACATTTGTGCCATCTGCGAAGAAAGTACATTTTATAAATGTTTGTTAAATTATTGACGGAGATAATCGCACACGTGTGCATGCATATGCACGCAAATGCGTGCACGCGCGCGCACACACACACGCACCCCCACTCACATACATACTCCCTCTCTCTCACATACGCACATACGCACATACACTCACACACATACATAAACTCTCATTATTATTTCTCTCTCTCTCTCTCTCTTTCTCCACAAACTCCAATATTCACAATACATTCTGTTACAAAGTGTTACGAATTATTTTATTTCCAGTCATGAACTCACTACAAATATTATTACCATTTATCTTTGCCGTTCTTATTTTATTTAATATATTCCATCTATTTTTTGTCCTAATTGATTTGCCTTGTATGCTGTATATATATATATATATATATATATATATATATATATATATATATATATAAAGATAAATATATATCGATAGATATATATCGATAGATAAATAGAGTGCGAGAGAAATAGACAGATAGACAGATAGCGTGCGAGAGTGATAGAGAGGGTAACATACCCTACAATAGTTTTTATTATTACGAAACCGGTATTATTGATTAATCCTCATAGAAATAGACATGGAGTCCTTCTACGTTCTAATCAATAACAAACGTCGATATTTATTTGAAGTTTAAGCCGTTAGCTCAGGTCGTTATTATCCGTTCAAGGCTTGTCAAGTCGTAGAATCGATATATTATTCTTCTTGCAATCATCTGACTGGAGGTATTGATTCCTACTGCTTTATGTTGTTAACCAATATGCCCATCAACTGGTCAAAACATGGTTAGCTATAAACCTTTTCTGTCATCAAAATCAATTAGAATTCTGAGAAATAAAAGTTACACTGACTTCACATTTATTGGATTTATCAGAATAAATATCCATTAAACAAACACTATTTTGTCTATTAGATGTAAGAATATTAAACTTTTATTTCCTTATTCCATACACTTAGAAACCATTCGAAACCTGCATTCTATCAATTTGTTTCCATTAAAACATTTACATATAAATAAGAAGGTACTCTATACCCATAGACCGCCAAACACACAGACAGACAATCATATATCCAGACTGCTATGACAGACAGACATAGACAGGTAAGCAGGCTAATAACCAGACAAATATACAGGTAACATCAGACGTACTGAGAAGCACCGAGAAAGAGAAAGTCTACCCTGAAAGAGCACCCCCTTAACCCTACTCACAACAAATTGATCTGCTTTAACCATGTCAATAAGTTTTGGAGCTTTCCATCATTATCCAGTCTGTTACTTGAGTTTTACAAGCCGGCGTCAGACTTCACCTATTTACTCTGACAATAACACGCTTGTGTCATTATGTGATCGATTTGCCTAGACGCCATATCTCCGTTATATCCCATAATGCTAGAGTTAGTTGACTAGCATTCATTTAGAGGTAAATCAGACTACCGAACAAAACATTTACCCGGATCAGCCAGTGTGAAAATCAGTAACGTCTTGAATTCTGGAACTTTGGAGAGTGAACCATAAACTGATCGGATAATCCAAGGATATACAATCGTAACTTGCAGTTCATGCAGATAACTGGACATTTAGATTTTACACAAACATGACCCCCAACCAAAGTTTCACATCGTTTGATAAGAAAAGGCACTCGATTAATTTGGACAACTATTTGTTTTTCAGCCTCTTGCTAGTATGGAATATTTTCACTGACACTGTTCAGCAAGTTACATACTCAGACTTAAGTGGTGAACTTCGAGGATTTCCACATGACATCCCTAGCGACGTGGAAAAGATTGAGATAAAGGAAGTCGAAAATTCGAACGATTGATTACATATTGAGGTATTTACTTCATTACGGACGTTTATTTTCACAACTAATGCTTTGGAAGAGTTCCCTAATTTTAGCAACATCAGCGCAACTGTAAAAGTGATACGATTAACAAACAACAAAATACGTGAGGTACAATTTATTCCTAAGTTGCCATGTTTGGTTACCTTCGATCTCAGCGGAAATGATTTGACCGAGATTCCTAATTTGTCCAATGTCAGTACGAGTCTGAAGAGGTTATATCTGTCTAGGAATGACATCATGAAGGTAGAAAACCTACCGAAGATTGCAACATTGGAACTGATTAATCTGAGTTACAATTCTTTAACTGAATTTCCAGACCTGACGAATATGGCCGGATCTTTGTATCAGTTGTATATTGAACAGAATCTTTTTCCAAAAGGGGAACAGTTTAAAAGAATTGTACGGCTTTAAAAGTTCTCGTCACCGGAGGAAGAAGTTTGGTTGAATTTCCGGATTTAAGCGATGTGAGTTCGCATTTGGAAGAGTATTACCTGACACACAGCACAATAAGCTCAGTTGGTTACATGCCCAAAATGGTGAAGCTAAAAACACTTGTGTTAAATAACAATCAACTGCGGACATTTCCAAGTCTGACGAACCTCACTTCCGCCTTGGCTAATTTAGATGTGTCAGAAAATGAAAAATGCCACATCGAAATGATGCCAAAAATGATTTATCTAGAAGATATCAAATTAAATTCAAATAGATTTAACGGAATTTCCAGATTTCTCTAATATTTCAACGACACTCTGACGACTAGAACTTTTCAACAATAAAATCAATTACATGCCTGAAAGACGACTGGGCGCACTTATATGCTTGAGTTATTTGGATATAAGAGATAATCCTTTGACATCTCTACCTAACTTCTGCTATATGAACACGACACTGGAGCTGCTATTAAATAGCCAGACATTTATCTGTGACTGGCAAATGGTCTTCATTAAGTTGACGGAGACATATAATAAAATCGTGTATTCTGACCAACTACCGAGGTGTGATAAACCTTCATACTTTGCTATGAAATCTTGGAAGGAAATTACCGTGTTTGATCTGATGAATGAAACAGGTTTGTGATGTATATTTATTATGGGTATAAATATTGTTTCCTGCACTATACTAATCAACACTGACACATTTGCTGCACGAATTAGTATCAAATTATATATAACATAGTATGAACAGCTTTCATGTTGTATATACAATACAATTATATATATATATATATATATATATATATATATATATAAATTTAATTAAAAAAAAAAAAAAGCAAATGCTGTGAAGGAAGCCAAATTCAAGCAGCTAGATTCAGTAACATGGAATTGTCCATTTGGAATTGAGGACATACTCTATAACATAGGTTCTGTAAGATGTAGTGTACTCTGTGGTAAAAGGAAGAACTGTCTCATGTACTCAGCTAATCAAGGACGATGTGTTCTGACTAATCACAAAGAAGGTTTGTTAGAAACATTTAATAATTATGAGAAATGGTATGTCCAATATTGAAAAACTTCAACATTATTAAGTTCTTGATTTCACACACACACGCACACACACACACACACACACACACACACACACACACACACACACACACACACACACACACACACACACACACACACACACACACACACACACACACACACACACACACACACACACACACACACACACACACACACACACACACACACACACACACAACAACACAAAACACAAATACACACACACACAACACACACATCACACACACAACACACACCAAAAACACACACATCAAACCACAACACACACACAAAATTATATATATATATATATATATATTATATATATATATATATATATATATATATATATATATTTCCCCTAATAATATTTAGTTAGATGAAGGAACACGTCCTATAATTAATAATTTTGTTGAATAAATATTATTTATAGGCATGTATATAATTTGTTTTATGAATATATTTCGAATAATTAGTAACTGTCGGTAAATGGAAAAATCAAGCATGAATACACATAATGGAAAACAAACATATAATTAAAACATAGCGCAGAACATAATTTAATTAGCTTAAAGTTGATAAAATGTTGCAAGTTCTGAGGTCCATTAATTTATTCGGTAATGACAGCAGTACTTACCAATGGTAATATGTTAAATTAATTTCAGTGGTTTATATAAATAGCATGCTACATTTTAGATTTTTGCCTATACCTTACTTGAAATATGCTCAAATACATGACCCATAATCGACAGATCCCAAATTTTAATTGGCTGGAATTCTACAATTCTGCCTCTCATTTTCTGAAGCAGATTTTAGTACATCGTTTTATTTGGTTCAATTGACAAGGAACCACCAAGACATTTAGATCTTATCCATACCAAATACAGTCTAAAAAGACAATATTATATAGTCCTAGATTAAGTAAGGATATATTAATATATAACTTACTGTTATGAATTGTAAACATTTACAATCCCATTTTCTTAACTGCAAGGTTAGTCCTGTAATATAATAATCAAGTAACATGATTAATACAAGTGTAATCATAGGAAAAATCAACCAAGTGAGTTTCGTTTATATTATGAGGTGATGGTAATCAACACAATCATGTAATAATGGCAAAAATATCAACTTAAATTTATATTATTGTGTCATTTAGTTTATCCACATATTATAACTTGTTTAATGGCAAGGTCTTATTTTATTGTCATCAATTTACATGGATCTATCTGAGATTAGTGAAAACGATTTAGCTGAGAATATTCTAAGGTAAGAAGGTTCCTGTTTCCAAGAAAGGTTTATTTGAGTTGACACAGCGCTATGAAATTATGTTTTGATTTGTCTCAATCATACTGAGAAAGCTTATTTGATTAAGCTAGGATATTTTGCAGAATCATCGATTTTGAAAATAACATCTTAAATATTTTAGGGACTAACCCACGGTTTCATTTTATTTATAATTTTTCTACTTGTATTATCTTTCCTATAACTTTAATTTATTTAATCAATTTCAACATAAATAACATCAAAAGGAAATAACAGTAAATAATTATTTCATAAGTCGTAAATCCTCAATAAATTTTACAACTTTAAAGAAGTTCAATAATTTAATTGAATATGACTATAATTATTTAGTATACAATATATTTTAGGATGGGAAAATGCCAAATAAATAAATCAAATATTAAAATTAGACGATTGGTAAATAGAGACTGTAGTATAAATTATAATTTAAAACTGTATACATCCCTGTGTGTTGCGATGGTGTTATGGTATTCGATTCTGTCAAAAAAGTGTTACATTGGTGGGATTATGATGGTTACTCATTAAAATATATTCTAAACCTGAAGGCCTAAGGAGGTACTCGGCGTTTTAGGTTTTAAATACACGCAAAGGAATATACAATATGTCATAAATTATTTTCAAATTTAGATTTTCCAGACATTTAATTTTGGTTCAGTAAACGTTCTATTTTGATCTTTATATTATTCCAATGAATTTGTCGCTTTTCATATTTCATGCTAATTATACTAATACAACTTTTATGACAGTTGTTTTAATATATCCATTAACAGTAGGTATTACATGTAGATTACAGAATATATCATAAATGTCAGAGGATGTATTACTAGTTATTGATAATTATTAATAATATGTCTCAGGAAATTGTATTTTTGGGGGAACTGCTCAACTGTCAGATGAATTACGCCAAAGAAAAAACATATATTCCGTATTTTTTTAAGTTTAAGTTTTATTAATTTCTACCGTCATCAGATTTTCGAGGAAAATATGTTCAATAGTCACATCGAACGAGAAATATCTTAAGTTGTCCGGATTCTCACATTCGTCATTCATATAATAAAAAAAGACGAAAAATATTTAACACAAACATTACTTTAATAAAAACATGTCTCTCACAAGCGCTGCCAACTAGTATTTTTATATTGATGCATCCGGACAGTAAATATTAGATAAAGAAGGTGGCATTCTGGTGGAAGTAATCTGATCTCGTTGTCAATAACACAATTTAATGGCACAGATATACAGGTAACTGACGTAAATATTGATTTTGTTAAATATTTCTATCTTCTTATTTTTGTTCTAACGAAACGTAGATGATTGGCAGCATTTTAAATAAGATAATTGTTGGTGAAATGAGATGGATCTATTCTTATACTGTAGCTCGGACTCACATAAAGGTGGGAAAGTCGGCTTATTATTTCGCAATTCTACGAAAAGTGAAATCCATTTCTGGACTAAGGTCAAGCATTGTTAAAGATCCCGAGAACATTCAGAGTTGTTGTTGTTGTTGTTGTTATATGTGCTATTAACGATTATATTAACTGAGTTTATTATCACAGTGCTAAGTATAATAAGTAACATACCTTCATACTACAATTAACCAATTTTCTGCGACACGTGAAGGATCAATACTCAGATATTTGGTCACATTTTATTAACAATGTATCTTCCATTGCTAGTATATACTCTGAGTACTACAATTTAAAAAAAATATTTTAAAACATAAGAAGGAATAAAATTATCATTTGGGAAGCTGAGGATGGTAGTAATAATTCTATTGTATGCTAAAATAAAACATTTATATTTGAATTAGACGGAAATGATTGGTTTAAAAGGTTCAAACTGAAGTGAAGTTTATTTTCTATTTCTAACAAATAATTATACAATAATAATATTATTAAATAAAATATATGAAAAGCTTTCATAAGGTCAGCAAAAGAACAAATTGAACGACCAATGTAGCCTGAGCTACATTCCCATTGGACCCCTAAAAATAAATAATAAAACATATGTAGGTGTCACATCACTGTCCGGCGCAAGAGGGGGTGGTGGAGTGGACGCATGTTAAACAAATTCAAAAGTTCAGAAAATAGAACCAGATCAGCAGATAAAGACATACATGACAAAATTAAATATTGTTTAAAATCACATTATCACCGCCAACACGAAGATCATTTGTTTATAAATTTAATCTTGATGGCAGTCTCTACAATGTTTGTTTGGGGAGTTCATAGTTTTAGCATAGTGTGAGAGTAAATATCCCTATTTTCCGGTTGTTACGTAAAATCAGGAATGATGTGATTCCATTGATTCAACATTACAGGGAATGTGAAATCTGGTTGCATTTTTCAATAAATAGAAAGTTAGACTGTCTTGTCTGATGTCTATCCTGAACTTCATAATTCTGCTTAAATATGTTATCAAATGAGGAATATAACTTTTTGCAGACATAATCATGCATAAATAGAGCTATCTTTTGCTCTCAAGATGTCAGAAGATTTAAACAAGGGTTCAGTATGGTTATAATAATTATATCTATGTATGGTTCTTATTGCTCGAATGGTAGTTCTATGGAGGGCAGAATAGCTGTGTGTGCCTTCGTCGGATTGTAATGTAAAGTCGATAGAAGTGTACTGATTGATGAATAGATAAGTTGTCCAGGTCTCTTCTATTGGGTATTCAGATTTTTTATGAGAAATTTAATCTGAGAATGATTCTCCATATTTGGTGCCCGTTGTCTTTAACATTGTTGTTACTATAGAACCAGCTGCTTTGATTAAAACGATTTCATATGGAAAATGCAATCGATATTTTGTGCGGATCTGAATGTCTTTGATCTTGGAAATAGGCATGTCTCTGACAAAGGGAACGCCGACATGATCTTCACTTCAATGATACAATAGGAACTCATCAGCTACGAAGAGACACAGGAGATATATAAAACGTCTTGGATTGGGACTGGTTCGTATCTATGCTCCATATACATGATGGACATATCACATAATCTTTGATCAGACTATTCTGGATGTATTCCACAAATACTTTTGTGTGTGTGAATCTGGCCATATGCCTACATAGTTCGCCCAAGTTAATAAATACGCTATCACAAGTTGATTTGTAAAGCTAGTTATTTGTTATAATATATTGAGATATTCTCAGTATCCACGAAAGCATCTTTGTAAAACCATTAATATTGTTCTAATAGACTACACATCTACATTCGAGTTATACTATTTGCGTAATATTATAGGAGCAGCAGTTTATGTGTATTTAAATTAATATTAGTTAAAATACTACTATTAAATGTAAAAGTGGTCACGGGTTGAAAGGATCTTTCAATGATGTATAGATTATGATTCCAATTGATGAAAGTGATACTTATCCCTTCAGACCGATCTATTTTATATGATACAGTTGACACTGGTAAACTTGTATCCCAATTATCAGAAGTGTTTGGTTTGTTAAGAACTGTGCATCAGCAGATTCAGTCCTATTTGGAACAAAACTCCCAATTTGCGAATTTTGGTGGTATTTTGTCTGGTGTTTTATCCTTGTTGTCTAGTGTATCAAAAGGTTCGTTTCTTGATTGCTTGGTATTTACTACAATACACCTATGTCCTCTTGTAATGACTACACAGTGATAAGGAATTAAAACACGTGTATGGTAATGAGACACCGATGTAAACATTACTACATCCAGCCCAATAAACCATTTATCTGGAAATTTTATCTGCCAAACAAATATTATTTACTATACTTTATCACAAAGTGTAATACTCATTAGAATACCTCATATCAAAATTACACATTGTTTAATCATTAATTACCCCATTGTCTGACATATATTTTGCATGTTTTACAATTAAACAACTTTTGTTATAATTCATATATTCTATTAAAACGTATTATATGCACGTGTGATATATTATTAATCAATGGGATAGTGTCTTCATGCAATTAACTGCCTGGTATAAGATAACATATTATTCACAATTGGAGTATACTTTATTTGCATAATCATTCAAAACATAATTTACGCATTTATCCACAATAAATCGTTATAATTGACACTGACTAACATTGATACATAAGAGTTGACCTTTATAAATAACATAAACATTATAATTAAATTACCATCGGTCCAGTAGTTCGGTTGTGGAATAGATATGACCGTATGAGGTTATGCATGATACATTTTAAAGATGGAGTTAACCATTGATGTTACCCAAAACAGACAGATGTTTGTCTTTTATAATAAGGTATGTAATACTACAAAATATGTTTATCGACAACATTTGAAAATTATTATTTATAGGAAATATATTATACGACCTATGGATATATCGATGTACTTTTAAAAAAATCATCTTTATTTCTCATACACACATACAACAATATCTACATAGCCAGAGACTACTTTTAGCATAATGTAAAAACATACATTGCAAAAATAACACAAGACATGAAATACACATATAATTAATAATATTCATAAGTAATTGTCGTGGTGATAAAAGTATGACTATTGATCGCAAGTATAAAAATAGATTACAATAGATCACAATACATTAAATATATAGCCCCATATGCTTCTGAATTGATTAATACGTTTTATATTTTTATAGATCAATATATATAATATTTGGCAACAATTAGATAATAATTAAGGATTATGTTTTCATTAGATTCAACTGGATATTCCAGAATGATATGGTCCTCAGGCAATGGATGTAATTTTGAATATTTAAGGAGTTCCACCATATTACAAATGATTCCCAATATCTACTAACTGGAGGAAATGTAACAAGATAATGTCTCATACCATCTACTTTATTATTGTTACAATATACATATTGGCAATGATTAGTATTTACTACTTTTCTAACACAAAGCCATGCATTACACGGCAGAATTCTATGTATTATCCTGTATTGAAAGGGCTGCAGAGAGGTTTCCCTACACACCTTAAAGGGGGCTGTAGATATCGATGTCCAGATACTGTGATCTATATTATAATGATTGTCCCATCTCGCGAGGCATATTATTAGCACAGCTGGTGTTCGAATCTGTATACATTTCCAGAATAATACTTTGTGTTTTTTACCGATTAGATCTAAAGCCGGCGAGTGCAGTGGCTCTATCTTATCATTATTATATATATTGAGAGGTCTGCTGGCATATTTGCACTGTATGTAAATTTGTTTTGCAATTCTAATATATGTCCGAATGAGCCAGGTACCGATTGCCTAATTCTCAGATGGGAACAATTGATTTTATACTTATTGTTAAGTTCATCCTGGCTCAGAAAATTACCGACAGAGTCCAACATGTCTTCAACATATTTAATTCCACTTCGGAACCAACATTTTCAGACTACTGTGTTATGGTTAACTGTGATGTTTCTATTGAACCACGGTGTTTCATGTATGATTTTCGAGATTGTGTTGGGCTCATTGTTACGTAAAGTGTTTAGATCACGAATATTAAATCTATAAGATTTGTTTAGCTTATCTAATATGTGTTTGTTTATTCCGTGTGTATGGCAACAAGTACTCGAAAGGTAATGCAATTATGTCATCTAATATCAGTTTCCACGATAAAGTAAGATTATATATTGAACACTTAACCCATGTCATCTTTAGTGGTTTGATTTTCCCTGTTATGTCAATCAACATAAGGCCCCTTATTCTCTTTGTTTAATAATTATGTTTCTCGCTATTTTATTTACCCTACATTCCAAAGAAATGCACAAACTATTTTGTCTGTCTCTTTTATTATATTTTCTGGGTTATCTAATGCAGTACTTGGATAAACTAAGGGTGATGCTGCGACGCTGTTTATCGCTGTTACCTTTCCTTGGTAGATAGATTTCTTTGCTTCCACATATTTAAAATAGTCCTAATCTTTTTTATTTTTGGTTCAAAGTTTAATTTTATATTTTCTACTTTAATTTTACACATTTTCAGTCCTATAATGTAATGGGTCCATCAGTCCAATTTAGATTATAATAATGTTTGAAGCATTTCATATGTCTGCCTATCATAAATGCTTGTGTTTTCTCCATGTTGGTCTCATGTCGTGCAATTAGTTCAAAATTGTGCAAAAGATCTTTTACATATTTTATTGATTCACCACTTGCCAGTATGAGAGTGGTGTCATCAACCAAACGACTAATTTTAATTTCTTTAGACTTCAGTTTTATACCTTTAATTTTACATTTGAACAACTAGCAAAATAAATAAGCAGAGATTGGGGAACCTCGACGAATACCTCTGAATATACGGGCAATTTCAGATAGGCAGCATTGTAAAGAATGTATTTTTTGGTATCAGTATAAATAATGGTAATCCATTTTCGAAACATTTAATTGTTTTCAATATTTCACCCAGAAAGCAACATCTAACAGTGACGAAGCCTTTTCAAAATCCACCAATAAGAGAATAGCAGACATATTTTTGGCTTTACAGTAATTTATTATTATCTGTTATCGTTCGTATATTTTCTCCAATATAGTGGCCTTTTATATATGCTGATTGATAGTTACTGATGATCGATGGCAAATACCACTTACATGTATGGCTAGTAGTTTTGTGATAATTGTTTTATCTGTTCTAAGAATTGTCAGCGGTCTACAATTGTTCAAAAATGTTCTATCCTTATCTTTTGGGGGAATCAATGTAAGGGTTCCTGTTTTGTTTTGTTGATAGAGTAACTTTTTAAATAAGTAACAAATTGACTTAATTAATAGATGTTTTATGTCCTTCCAGAAAAGTTTTAAAAATTAGCTTAACGCATCAGCACACGTATGCTTATTTACTGCTACTTCACATTTCATTCTTTCACTAGTTGTTAGTTTTGGATATTTCTTATTTAAAACACTTAATCTGATATCTTGTATTTTAGTTTGATGATGCAAATTGTCTTCGTCAGGTTCGGCATAGAGATTTTCATAAAATGTTCGTTCTTCATTGATAATTTGAACTGGATATTTATTATGTTGCCATATTGTATTCAACTAAGTTGGGCATTTATTCAGATTTATTTAGTTTCTTTTTACAAGATTTAACAAAAAAAGAAGCGTTTTGTTCGCCATACTGGATCCACTGGACTTTTGATCGCAGAATGATGCCAGCTGGTTTGTCATTGTTGTCGCTGATTAATTCTCTCTCTATTTGAATAATTTGTTCTTGGGTATTTTCGGAAGCATTGACATTCGCTACTACTTGTTGAAGTAACTTAAGTTGCTCCTCTAATGTTTTCTCGTAGTTCGGCTTATCATACTTAAGGTTATGCAATAGTTTACTGTTTCGCGTCTTATGTCCATTTTAATAAGTTCCCACATCACTGACTAATCTCCATATTTGTTGTTAGCCTCAATCTTGGAGATGACGCCTTTAATCAAATTAATGTAATTTGTGTCACGTAAAAGGGCGGTAATGAATTTCCAACCCCCTAGACCGGGAGTCATAGTGGTAAGATTAGTCAAGGACATGCCCATAATATTGTGATCTGTACGGATCAAGGGTAGAATGTTGGTTTGTTTCACTACGTTAGTCAGATGTTCCGCTAATAACCAGTAATCTAACTTGCAGTATATTAAATTTTTCCTGTTGCATCATGTAAACATATGTTTGTTTGTATTATTTAGTTTTCAAATATCGCATAGATCAACAAATTGTTTAGTTCCGTTCTGTACCTCATGCTTTTATTTAAATCACTACAACCTCCGTTTTGATCAACTTTATGGTCGAGCGGTATATTAAATTTCCTCCGATTATAATGTTTTCACCTTCAAAATTAGAAAGTCTATTTTGGAGAGTGTCAATTAATCTTATCTGTTCATTGTCCCTGTCTTGGGTTGGAATGTATACATTAGTTTAAACATATGTACTTGAGCAGCATTCTATCTTTGAGATATTATATCTCCCATGCGGGCTTTTGACTGATGTTTCTATTTTGTATTCAAAATTAATTAGCAATAGAATTGCCACTCCTTTACTTCCCGATGTGCCATGCGAGAAGATTATTTCCCTTCCTCATTGGTGTTTCCACATTAATTCAACTTCTATAGTACTGTGTGTTTCCTGCATGAAAATTACGCCAGGTTATTTCGATTTAAATGTGTTAAATATAGAAAAACAAATTCTTTTGTCAGATTTTATACCACGAACTTTTAAAGAGTGGCATTTTAGATTTTCCAATTTTTCCCATGTTGCAGATAAATATTGATATTTAATATTGACTTCTGGCATGCCAAGTTTGTTACACTGCACACGAGAAATAACAGACATTATTATAATTTTGGTAAGCCTTTGTATTTAAATACGGATTGGCATCGTATAAATAGGTTTATAAAACGTCGATATATCAGCCAAAAGTGCAGACTTAGCTTGGGGACATGTGCTTTTACATGTTAAAAGTAAAGTTTTCTTATGTTCTGGAATATAATCTATATTTAGTTCTAATTTATTAATATATCTCAAATTTGATAGAAATGGAAATGTTAGTTTAAAGAGTGAGCATCTTTACGTTTACATTAGGTGATAAATTGTTTCATTTACCTAATGGGTTAATTGGAGTGATGAGTGGGGAAAACATTATTTGAAACAAATATTCACTGCAATTATATCACAGATTGGGAATGAATCACAAAGGTGTCTAAACGGTTACAGAGTGATATCAGCTATCAGTTATATCCTTAGTACATCCTCCCTGTTTAGAAGTGAAAATAGAGGATGTACGTTATGCCTATCTGTATCATTACCAATGGTTGGAAATATGTGGGAATCTTAAATATGTTTTGGGTTAATATTTTTCATATTACTTACGTTAAACACCAAGGATATACCTTTCATTGGTTTTGGATTACACCCATTACCTCATTCATAAATATTCATATGTTATAATTACAGATATAAACATAATTCTAAAATGAAGAGGAATGTCTAGTATGGTTTAGCTATAAACGAGAGAAGGAAAAAAGAAAGAGAAAAAAGAAACATCCTTATATTTATAACTTTAGCCGCCCATATTGGACAAAATCGGAATATACAGAATATACAGTGACATTGTAGTTATTATATCAATGTAAATCCTTACTATAGTTCAGAGTTACTTACTAGTAATTAACTAGCTTTTTACCCAACATAGTGGATGCTATAATAATGTGGTATCTATAATAATAATTGGTCGTACTTGATTAAGCATGATGCCGAGGTTATTCTTGCCCAGCCACTAGGATTAATCTGTGATGACTGGAGATTGTATGGACAGACCTATTCCCGAGAGCCTGTCACGTGGGGACGATCTCTTGAAATCAACTGTGGATCCAGTTCTTTGCGAAGAGATGGCAGGTCATTAACAGTAAATGTCCGGTCGTTAATGACAAGTTTGTCACTGTATATATAACTGTGGTCTTTGTATGCGTCGTTCAATCTGGCGAATTTCAGGATCGGGATCATTAGACGTCGTCTTCGTTGAATTTCAATTGGGATGTCCTGATTGATGAATGGATCAGTTTTGTTTTTCGGCCGAGCCTTCCATACTATCTGCCGATCCGACATATGGCCGAAGCGTACTAAGATCGCTCTAGTTTGTTTCGCTTTGCATCGTTGGCCTACAAGATGGACACTGTCAAACACAATCGCATCAGGATCTAAAGACAGTGTATTCCATATAAAGTCTTTTATTAGGATCTTGCATTTAGCAACATCAGATTATGTCTTCTGGAGTACGATTCCTGATGTAAAAGCTGATTGTCGAGTTTTGAAATTGGACACTCCAGTGATATGTTTTCTTGTTTTATCACAATAAGTTCATCGGTTTGTTTGGCATATTTTGCTTGAACTTCTTTAACTGTTTGATGCGGTTCATCCGTTGTTTTCTCAACTGTATTTACCTTTTCTTTCAACTCTGTAACTGTCATATCTATTGCATTTATTTTCTGTGTTAGTTCTTCAGTTTCCATATCTATTTTGGATGTAATACAGGTGTACATGGTGACTGCCCAGGAAGGTGTATCAGGAGATAATTATCCAAGTGTTGTGCCATTGCAGAGTTAGACGTAATGAAACACGACGCAAAACCAGCGCACTCTACGAGTGTGACTTTTCCGTCACACTTGATCGAATCTGTAGACTGTGAACAACCCACTGCAGTGCACACTGCCTCGATGCTGTTATGCATTCAAATTATGACTGATTTTCACTTCCAGGTCTGCACATTTTTGATAGCTAAATTTAGTTAGTGAATCAGTTTATATAATCAATGAATCATTATCTCAGATGTCCCCCAAGATTAATTGGATTTTCGGCTGATATGTATTGGAGGAAGTTGTCACACGTTTTCACCTGCCATTACCGTATATTTGGCAATACCAATATCGATGTACTTTATGTATCTCTCTATCTCTCTATCTCTCCATCTCTCCATCCGTCCATCCATCCATCCATCCCATCCTATCCCAAAGTATTGTAACTTTTACTATGTATCTGAAACTTTAAATATAATAGTTCATGTAATCATACTAAACCAATCTACAAAATAAATTATCACCTGCATAATACATTTCGAACATTTACATATTCGACATCCCATTTATCATGTTTGTTAAATATTTCTAGTTGACCATTGTTGTGGTTACCCAAAACACATCATCTTCGGTTAAAAGAATGCATGAAACTATTTTTGTATGAATAATGGCTTGAAACTGTTTTCTAAGATGCCAATTGATTACATCTCTGTATAAAAAGAAAACATATTAACAATAAAGACAAAACATCCAAAATAATATAAAGCTGGTCTTTAGGATAACCGTTTTGCTTAATAATGCAAACGATGAACCAAAAACAATTGAATAAATAACACCTTTTAGAGAGTCAGCTATAATTATAATATTCTGTGTAGTAGAGAGATGCCTATGATATGTATATTTTATATCGATGGAGTACTATTCTAATACGCTTCATTATTAAGAACCCCTTTAGTTCCAGCAGTCGGACACAATGTTTATACATGGGGGTGAGGGGCGGGGATATACCATCTGTTTTGACGGTCAGGATGTTTAAAGGATGTTTAAGGTAATCGACATCACTTGACTCAAATACTTGATATTAGTGGATTTTGGTGTGTCAATTGGTTGATGCAGCGAGTTAATTCGACCAATAATTTTGTCATCCTGGAAAAGCGACCTCACCGTTGTAGTTTTCTGCCGTGAAATATTGTTATTCAGTAATTGAAGCTATTGAAAACATATTTCTGGCCCACAGTATCAGCATGTTTACCATTTAAAAATGCTGATCTTGTTGGGGGTTTTCTAGTCTCCAAATGTTAAATCGAAGTTAACCTTTGTTCAGTTTGTGTAATATTAAATAAAATATAAATTTTGTTTAAGATATGAAATAAGAGAGCTAATAAGACTTCATCTAATTATCATGTCACAAGTAACAGATAAAACATAAAATAGGAATTTACCAAATTTCTCATAATAAGAAGATATATGAGGAATTTACGGAAAATCTAAATTTAAATGTGTTTTAAGTGTAAAGTGCCAAAGAGTAATTCAAGTTGCATAAGACGCTCTATAAAATACTATTAATTTTATTTTTATAACTATTTAGTTTGTACAGCGGACATTAGGTCTAGTTTAAAAATGTTAATTTGTAGTGTTTACAACGCCGGGATTATTCCGCAGTTGCCATCTGTTTTGCCACAAGTGTGAAATTTCTGTTAGCAATTAAATTGATATTTTAATAATTAGGCCTTCATAATACCTGGCAGTGACACAAATTAATCTCTGAAAACAATGGTACTTAAGGTTACAAGTTTGTAAAATGCAGTTTTTCTAAGAAAGATACAGCAATTAAAAGATGTTAACATAAACACTATCACAGATGCGGTGATATGTCTTTCGTCTGCTACCCTCAGGCAGCAAGACAGTATGTGATTAGCTATTTAGAGATGTATTGCATGACGAAATGCAAGCTCGTAAGACATTATAAATGACTCTGCACGAAACGTCACTGCTCTGGTTTCTGTCCCGTGATGAATAGTCCAGAGTTTGAACTGGAGATTTGAGATTCTTTGTGTCATTGCCTCATCAAACAGTGCTAAGACACAAACTCACTCACACAGAGTGGTCCCTTGATATTTGTACCACACCGACTCTATCAATGGTAATAGAAAATTATATATTTGTCTATTATCTAGTCAAGTTTGATATATTCCAACATTCAATTCTGCTTTTACTGTTCAATAAAATAAAGTGGTTGTGGCAAATAGGTCAAGGTATTTACTGGATTTATGTGATTATAAGAATTTATGTTGTATTATCCAGGAAAGATCACAAAGGATTGTACTCTGCGCCTGAGAAATTATTGTGTTGAGACTGAAGGACTACGGAAGGACGCCGCTTAGGTGTTTGGACTGGGAATATAATAGTTATATGACTGTATCAGACATAGTGCACTCTTACTGTTGTATCCAATCTATTCTACGACAATAAAATATCAACAAGATAGAAAAGATAGAAAACAGGCGCGTTAATAGTGAAAGGTAATTATTGTACAAGATCAAGTGTGGAGTGGTTAATTTATTATGGAAAGTTCTAAATGATAAATATTGGACTGATAGATCAAACGTACGTCTGGTTTATATATTACAAATATATCAACTAGCACGCTTGTCTTCGTGCTTTATTCATATAACAGCAAAATAATAGAAATTATTTGTTACTTTGGAACAAATAGATTAATGTCGCGTGATGACATCCAGCTGAACTGGTGGAGGCATGATTAAACAGTACGGTCATGGCCTAAATAGCAACAAACCTCTACCACCCAGTTTCAAATATCGATCTGATTATGTCAGAAGGATGTTTCATCTTTATGTTAACTGCCTTATCTTTGTACAAATTCCTAAAAAAGTATTGTCCCATCGTACCTTTTTACTAGTGTAACCAGGAAAAAGTTCGACCGAAAATGGCTTTGGCTTTATTACAAATGAAAACAAAAACACCGTGATTTGAATGTGGTTTATACATATGACAGCCTGATTGGAATAAGTAACATTATGTCTGTACTAATTTATGATGTGGTATGGAATAGACCTGACAACAGAACAGAGACAGACGCGGATCAACATGCGGCAGGCTGGAAGAACGGCTAACACATGTCTCAGCAAGAAAAGTCGCCACTCTGGATTCAGTCCCCTGAAGAAACGTCCAGAGTTTGAATTCACGGTTCGAGATTCTCTGTGCCTGTGCCTTATTATACACAGCTAAAACACACACACACACACACACATACAACACACACACACACACACACACACACACACACACACACACACACACACATATATATATGTATTATATATATATATATATATATATATATATATATATATATATACGCACATGAAAAAATAGAACTAACAAATCAATCCTGCTACTGATCGAAAAGATAGATACATATTTCGATTCAAAACAATATAAATTATCAATATGGATTTATCTAGCTGTTCACGGGTCTCAATAAACACATCAGACTCATAAACCTGAGGATGTAAAAATGTCGGAATTTGGTTATTTCTACTAGAGAGTTGGTCCTCGGCTACTGGATAGATAAATGTCTTTTAATTAATATGTTTGAGTAACTGTATTTATTTGATGTATTTATCATACTGCTTTATATGGAATATATGAAACCAGGGAGACAAGTGGTAATTAATACGGAATGTTTATTCGTTCATGAATGTTTTGCGGTTCTAATGCTTTTAGTGCCCTTCATACTAACATGTTCTTAAGGATGTAGCATTTTTGTTGTTGTCAGCTTTGCCTTAATTTATGTTCTATGAATGACAAGAAATATTAATTTAATGCCAATGTGCGCTGAGCAGAAGCAATTTATAGAAATTTAATGACAGCTAGTTATTTGGTAGGAAAGAAAATAGGTATGAATACAAGGTTTGTTAATAGTATAACATATTGGGTACTACCATGTTTTAGGTGATGTCCCATTGGGGAGAGTTTCATTCAAAGATATAATTTATCTGGAATATAAACAGTCTACAGAAGTGATTTAATATGCGTGTAAACCTCAAATGCACCTCTGACATAAATAATTCCTGAATTGCTTTCAACAGATAATATAAATATAAATCACAAAGACAAGTAAATCCTTTTATATAAACATCTTTTTCACTCTCTTAAAGATCACCATTGGACATTACCTGATTCTTACAGAGACCATGGCAAATATTTAATATTTTCTAGTTGTGAAAGTTCTAGGTCAGAAAATGTCATTGCATTGTGGATGATTTTGATGGCTTAGCTTTTAACGCAGGTCCTACTAGTAACCAAACGGTAATATTTCTAAAATAAAAACTTTAGTGTTTCGTATTCGTCTACAGGACGTCGAAGGTGGATTACTTAGATACATGTATCAGGAATCTTACTTCTACCATCCCTACAATCCTCGGGTTACTTCATCCGAAGTAGGAATTTAGCATCATTTCAACACAACGTTCCTTTAGATGTTACTATCATTTCAATCGACTACTCTAATATCCCAGGTTTTGATTACCAGAAGTATTTTCAGCACCCGGATGAGTTTCAACTGAATAACACAGGACTTACTGATATCCCGTGTCTCAGCAATATTAATAACATTCTGGAAGATTTCATCCTGCAAGACAACAACATAGAGGTGATAGACACATTTATTGCAATGACTAGTCTTCGTACTCCCCAAATCAGTGAATACCGTTTAAAACGATTTCCAAATCTGATAAATATCAACTACTGTCTGTGGGAACTTCATCTTGATAGAACTGGAACTGAAACGTTACGAGAAATAAGAGTGTTGGGTGAGATAAGCTCGGTATATCTGGATAACAATTTGTTGAACCTATCCGGATCATTGTTAGCATTAAATGCCACCGGAAATCTATTTATAAAAATACACCCATTAAAGATCTTTCCACAATTTAGAGTTCGAAGATCATCGTTTACTGAATATCCGGATTTAACAGAAGTCATCTCGACCCTTGAAACATTACTTATTACCAGCCATAATGTCTTATACGATGTGTTATATTTCATTTACATTCACTGTCAAATCACCCACCACGGTCATTACATAAAGCTGACACCACTCTTAGTGACCATCGCAATAAAATATTATAAAGCAGATCAAGTGGATAGGCGTTTAATTTATATCCCACCACATCTAACTGCATATACATAGGGACGCAAAATTAGGCGTAAATCAACGGTCACTTAACGATGTAGGGAAACATGGGGATTAGCTGTTAGGTTTGAGTAAATCATAATGTTTACTCATGTTTGAGACAATATTTCGTTCTAGTGGAGACCAGATGCATGCATAGATATATGCATGTATGTCACGATATGTCGAGGTATGGACCATTTTATATTTAGCTTGATATACGTGTAGTTGTATTTGGAGTTAGATTTAGGATGGTAGGTCTCAAAGGATGTTTAGATACCTTGATGCTCTGTACCTGTTTCCTCTCTATATGTATCCTAATACACACTGCCCGTGTTGGACGTCATATCGATATCGATCCAGATTCCTTATTACACCATTGTAAGAATGTTATGTCATTATTACAACATGTTTAAGTCTATTAGCTTTGCTATGTATAAAGCAGAATCTATATTGTTGTCCTCTTATATTGTCTGGCGAAACAAACTGTTAATGCATACAGTAATGTTTGTTGACAAGCCGAGAGCATATAAAAGGCCTACCTTTTCACTCAGGTTAGAGAACAACTTCGAGGCCAGACTAGTTGGACGTCTATCCATACGGTTCACATAAGTAGGATACATTTAGTAATTCGATTCCAGAATAAAGCTGAGAACAGCATCTGTTGCGTTGATATATATATATATATATATATATATATATATATATATATATATATTTCTTTTGGACCACAGAAATTACTTTTGAATATAAACTTGGTTTCAATGTTGTTATGTATATAGTAAGTCAATATTGAACCACACGCACGTCTTTTTTGTGCGAGCTGTGGTGTCAAATGGTATGTTTACGTGCTTCCGCTCTAGAACATACCTTGCATATAGCGGCTTTCCTGTGTAAAATAAAACAACAAAGAATGAAAAAGCAAACAGCTGACAGTTGTATAGTAGGTACTCTTCCATACCACATACACATGGAATGTCTTTGTTCCACGACTTATCAAAGGTCTCATTTCTAAGGGTAAAAGTCCTCAATCCTAAATTCCATCTGGTATCATCGTTGATGAGAAATTATAAATAATATTATTGCCTTTCCATAGAATAAAAAAGAAATCCATTCCGTACTCACGGACTCCACTATCAACTCTCTTAATGCTAACTAGCTATTGATCATGCCTAAAAAATACAGGCCTTAAATACCAAAAAATTAAACCTCGAAAAAAACATCCGTACAAGGGACACCCTGTCTCAAATTTCAATCCATAACATACAAACAATAAGCTGGAAAGTTTTACTGTCATAAAATAGATAATGTTAAAACATAATAAAATGTTATTGTTTTCGAATAATATGATATTTTATTTTATATGAATTAAGAATGTTGTTGTTGTTGTTGTTGTTGTGAGTGTTAAAAGCAATAACGTTTGCTATAAAATTTCTTATAAAACTGAAAACAATTAAAGACCTTTGTTTATGTAGAACAGGGAATTTTTAAATGGATTTTTAAACAACTTTACTTGAAATATTTAGCACAGATGAAACAACAGGATATGCTTCGCCATCGATTGCACGTATTTACAACATAAAATGGTAAATTTAGATATAATATTCAAGAAAGGCAAGAAATGAAGTCCGAAAAGTGTATTAATCTTAAATCTTAATGCGTTGCTTGGTAACGGCCACTTTTTGTGGGAAGAACTATATCACACATGAAGATACTTCACGTTTCAATCAGGTTGAGAGAGAGTCTATGTACTATGGAATGTAAAACTAATATCAACCTATTTTAATATAATGTTGTATAAGAAGATAAATCATCACTAATATAGAAATATAGAATTATTTCTAAAATATAATATAGGTAAGACGTTTTAGAATATCTTGATTAGTATTTTATTGTAATAACGATATTGTAATCACCATAAGCCGAAATGTACATATTTTAAAACTTTGATATATTACATTGTTTATATCCCCTGTTATATAAAGATCACTTGGTATAGTTTTTTTGATAATTTTGATAAACACAATATTCACAATACATTCTTTAAAGTGTTACAAAGTATTTTATTTCCAGCCCTGAACTCACTAGAAACATTATTACCATTATCAGTGTTATTTTATTTAATATATTGCAGGTATTTTCCATGTCACCTTTATAGACCTATGTTTTTATTATACTACACCATTTTATCATTTACAAAATACTAATTGACCTTTTTTCTTCATGTTTTACATATTTTAAAACAAATCAGTAGATGTACTGATCTATTATTAATTTATGTACACATATAAGATAAAAATATAAGAAAGTGGAAAGTTGAATATATATATATATATATATATATATATATATATATATATATATATATATATATATATATATATATATATATATATATATATATATATATATATATATATATATATATATATATATATATATATATATATATATATAGAGAGAGAGAGAGGGGGGGATAGATAATATATATATATATATATATATATATATATATATATATATATATATATATATATATATATATATATATTTTATATATATATAGATAGATAGATTATAAATAGATATAAAGATAATGATAATGATGATGATAATAATAATAATAATAATAATGTACATTTAATAATGCACTCTTACTAGCAGGAGCCATTCAAATTGGCTCTTCAGATAATATGTAATATAATAATAATACCACAAATAATATGTCCATAAAAACCCTGTAAGTGATTTAAAAGATAATAATTATTTATCTATCAAAGTGACCTTCTGCAGGTGTGTTTCTAGGAGAGATTTAAAATTGTCAAGTGGCGAAGCATTTCTAATATCTGCTGGCAACCTATTCCATATTGTGGGGACTGCAACACTAAACACCCAATCACCATATAAGTTGAGCCTGGACACTGGTTGTTGCTATAGTATCTGACTGGATGACCTGAGTTTTCGGGATGATTTTCTAATGGAAACCAGTTCACAAAGCTATTCTGACGCCATATCATTAAAACATTATAAGGTATTAATAAAATGGATACGCTGTCTAATAGGTAGCCAATGTAGATTTTGAAGAATTGGGGTGATATGATCATATTTTCAAGTATTATCACTATGCGAACTGCACTATTCGGCATTCACTGAAGGCAATTTATGTTATAATCAGATATGCCATATAACAGGAAGTTACAATAATCTATACGAGATGTAACAAAGGCATGGAATACAGTTACAAGTGCTTCTTGTGTCAAGAATGTTTTAAAACAATGGTTGTTTTTAAGATGGTAGTAAGCAATTCCGCATACTGATGTTCATAGATGTTAACAGATTGGTCAAAACAACCCTTAGATTTATTACTGACCCATTAGGGGTAATCGTAGATGCACCCATCTGTAATGTTGGTATCGTTAGGGATTTAACACAATGTGATGATGCCAAATATATAATATTTGTTTTATTATCATTAACTTTTAGAAGATTTTGAGTCATCTAAAGACGAATATCAGAGGACCGCGAACGGAACCATGTGGTACACCAGATAGCAAAAACTGAACGTCGGATTAAATACCATGATCAGACACTCTCTGGTACTAAACATGTCTTTTAACTTAGAGAAAAGTAAATTATGGTCAACTGTATCAAATGCAGTATTAATGGCTTACGTTGTTAAATTGACATCATAATAGCATCTTTCACCCGAACCAAGGCTGTTTCAGTGCTGAGACCACTTTTAAAGGCAGACTGTAGTGATTCATTAAGGGTATTATTGATTAAATATTTGTTTAGATGGAAAACAACTGCCATATCTATAACTTTAGATTAAAATGTAAAATATTAGCAGGTTTGTAACTGTTTAGAATATTACAGTCCATAGTGTTTTTTTTTTTATTAATGGTTTTACAAAGGGCATCTTTCATGGATTTGGGTCACCAATCATCATAATCATCATCATGGATCTTGGGTAAACACCCAGAGATAATGATTTATTATCTATATTTGTAATTGAAGAGAGATAGATAGATAGATAGAGTGCTAAAAATATAGATAGATGGCGTGCGAGAGTGATAGCGAGAGTATCAGACCCTACACAAATTTGCTATTACAAAACCATTATTATTGATTAATCAACATAGATAGATAGATGAAGTCTGTTTCTCCATTGCTAATCGATAAAAACGTCAATATTTATTTGAAGTTTAAGCCCTTATCCCAGGTCGTTATTATCAACGACTAGCACCGTTGAATGCTTGTCAAGTTGTGTAATCGATTTCTTAATTAACTCGCTTTTACTGGCTGGAGATATTGATTCAAACTGCTTTATGTTGTTAACCACTATGTCCATCAACTCGTCAAAACATGGTTGGCTGTAAACTTTTTTCTAACATCACAATCAATTATAATTCTGCGAAATACCACTTATATTGACTTGACATTTAATGGATTGATGAGAATAAATATCCATTAAACAAAAACCATTTTGTCTATTAGAAGTAAAAATAATTTAACTTTTATTACCTTACCCCATTCACTTCCAAACCGATTGAAATCTGTATTCTATCAATTTGTTTCCATTAATACCTTTACATATGAATAAGAAGGTAAAATATACAAGTAAACAGCTAAACATATTGATAGATAACCATACGTATAGACTTCTAAAAACAGATAGACACAGGGACGGACATACATACTTATAACCAGACAAATAGACAGATAACATCTGGCTTATTTACAAACACTGAGGAAGGGAAAGTCAACCTTGAAAGAGCATTCCACTCCCGTTACCTTTCCTCACAACAAATTGATCTGCTTTAACCGTGTCAAGAACTGTCGGTGTCTGTTACTTGAGTGTTACAAAATGGCGTCCGACTTTACCTATTTACTCTGAGAAGAACACGATTCTGTCATTATGTGAACGATTCGTCTAGATACCATATCTTCGTTATATCCTATAATGCTACCTCTAGCTTTAAATATAATGCTACATATAGCTGACTAGCATTCATTTAGTGGTAAATCAGACTACCGAACAAAACATTTACCCGGATCAGCCAGTGTGAAAATCAGTAACGTCTTGAATTCTGGAACTCCAAAGAGTGAATCATAAACTGATCGGATAATTCAAGGACATATTATCATAACTTGCACTTCGAAGAGATAACTGGAAATTTAGATTTTACACAAACATGACTCCCACCTAAGATTTCTCGTCGTTTGATAAGAGAAGGTACAATTTGGACAACTATTTGTTTTTCAGCCTCTTGCTAGTATGGAATATTTTCACTGACACTGTTCAGCAAGTTACATACTCAGACTTAAATGGTGAACTTCGAGGATTTCCACATGACATCCCTAGCGACGTGGTAAAGATTGAGATAAAGAAGTCGAACATTCGTACGATTGATTACATTGAGCCATTTGCTTCATTACGGACGTTTATTTTCACAACTAATGCTTTGGAAGAGTTCCCTAATTTTAGCAACATCAGCGCAACTGTAAAAGTGATACGATTAACAAACAACAAAATACGTGAGGTACAATTTATTCCTAAGTTGCCATGTTTGGTTACCTTCGATCTCAGCGGAAATGATTTGACCGAGATTCCTAATTTGTCCAATGTCAGTACGAGTCTGAAGAGGTTATATCTGTCTAGGAATGACATCATGAAGGTAGAAAACCTACCGAAAATTGCAACATTGGAACTGATTAATCTGAGTTACAATTCTTTAACTGAATTTCCAGACCTGACGAATATGGCCGGATCTTTGTATCAGTTGTATATTGAACAGAATCTTTTTCCAAAAGTGGACAGCTTAAAGAATTGTACGGCTTTAAAAGTTCTCGTCACCGGAGGAAGAAGTTTGGTTGAATTTCCGGATTTAAGCGATGTGAGTTCGCATTTGGAAGAGTATTACCTGACACACAGCACAATAAGCTCAGTTGGTTACATGCCCAAAATGGTGAAGCTAAAAACACTTGTTTTAAATAACAATCAACTGCGGACATTTCCAAATCTGACAAACCTCACTTCCGCCTTGGCTAATTTAGATGTGTCAGAAAATGAAATACGCCACATCGAAATGATGCCAAAAATGATTTATCTAGAAGATATCAAATTAAATTCAAATAGACTTACGGAATTTCCAGATTTCTCTAATATTTCAACGACACTCTGTCGATTAGAACTTTTCAACAATAGAATCAATTACATCCCTGAAAGACGACTGAGCACACTTACATCATTGAACTATTTGGATATAAGAGATAATCCTTTGACATCTCTACCTAACTTCTGCTATATGAACACGACACTGGAGCTGCTATTAAATAGCCAGACATTTATCTGTGACTGGCAAATGGTCTTCATTAAGTTGACGGAGACATATAATAAAATCGTGTATTCTGACCAACTACCGAGGTGTGATAAACCTTCATACTTTGCTATGAAATCTTGGAAGGAAATTACCGTGTTTGATCTGATGAATGAAACAGGTTTGTGATGTATATTTATTATGGGTATAAATATTGTTTCCTGCACTATACTAATCAACACTGACACATTTGCTGCACGAATTAGTATCAAATTATATATAACATAGTATGAACAGCTTTCATGTTGTATATACAATACATTATATATATATATATATATATATATATATATATATATATATATATATACCATGCTTACAGGTTTGAAAGCAAATGCTGTGAAGGAAGCCAAATTCAAGCAGCTAGATTCAGTAACATGGAATTGTCCATTTGGAATTGAGGACATACTCTATAACATAGGTTCTGTAAGATGTAGTGTACTCTGTGGTAAAAGGAAGAACTGTCTCATGTACTCAGCTAATCAAGGACGATGTGTTCTGACTAATCACAAAGAAGGTTTGTTAGAAACATTTAATAATTATGAGAAATGGTATGTCCAATATTGAAAAACTTCAACATTATTAAGTTCTTGATTTCACACACACACGCACGCACACACACACACACACACACACACACACACACACACACACACACACACACACACACACACACACACACACACACACACACACACAACACACACACACAACACACACACACACACACACACACACACACACACACACACACACACACACACACACACACACACACACAACACACACACACAACACACACAACAACACACAATATATATATATATATATAATTATATATATATATATATATATATATATATATATATATATATATATATATAATTCCCTAATAATATTTAGTTAGATGAAGGAACACGTCCTATAATTAATAATTTTGTTGAATAAATATTATTTATAGGCATGTATATAATTTGTTTTATGAATATATTTCGAATAATTAGTAACTGTCGGTAAATGGAAAAATCAAGCATGAATACACATAATGGAAAACAAACATATAATTAAAACATAGCGCAGAACATAATTTAATTAGCTTAAAGTTGATAAAATGTTGCAAGTTCTGAGGTCCATTAATTTATTCGGTAATGACAGCAGTACTTACCAATGGTAATATGTTAAATTAATTTCAGTGGTTTATATAAATAGCATGCTACATTTTAGATTTTTGCCTATACCTTACTTGAAATATGCTCAAATACATGACCCATAATCGACAGATCCAATTGTAATTGGCTGGAATTCTACAATTCTGCCTCTCATTTTCTGAAGCAGATTTTAGTACATCGTTTTATTTGGTTCAATTGACAAGGAACCACCAAGACATTTAGATCTTATCCATACCAAATACAGTCTAAAAAGACAATATTATATAGTCCTAGATTAAGTAAGGATATATTAATATATAACTTACTGTTATGAATTGTAAACATTTACAATCCCATTTTCTTAACTGCAAGGTTAGTCCTGTAATATAATAATCAAGTAACATGATTAATACAAGTGTAATCATAGGAAAAATCAACCAAGTGAGTTTCGTTTATATTATGAGGTGATGGTAATCAACACAATCATGTAATAATGGCAAAAATATCAACTTAAATTTATATTATTGTGTCATTTAGTTTATCCACATATTATAACTTGTTTAATGGCAAGGTCTTATTTTATTGTCATCAATTTACATGGATCTATCTGAGATTAGTGAAAACGATTTAGCTGAGAATATTCTAAGGTAAGAAGGTTCCTGTTTCCAAGAAAGGTTTATTTGAGTTGACACAGCGCTATGAAATTATGTTTTGATTTGTCTCAATCATACTGAGAAAGCTTATTTGATTAAGCTAGGATATTTTGCAGAATCATCGATTTTGAAAATAACATCTTAAATATTTTAGGGACTAACCCACGGTTTCATTTTATTTATAATTTTTCTACTTGTATTATCTTTCCTATAACTTTAATTTATTTAATCAATTTCAACATAAATAACATCAAAAGGAAATAACAGTAAATAATTATTTCATAAGTCGTAAATCCTCAATAAATTTTACAACTTTAAAGAAGTTCAATAATTTAATTGAATATGACTATAATTATTTAGTATACAATATATTTTAGGATGGGAAAATGCCAAATAAATAAATCAAATATTAAAATTAGTACGATTGGTAAATAGAGACTGTAGTATAAATTATAATTTAAAACTGTATACATCCCTGTGTGTTGCGATGGTGTTATGGTATTCGATTCTGTCAAAAAAGTGTTACATTGGTGGGATTATGATGGTTACTCATTAAAATATATTCTAAACCTGAAGGCCTAAGGAGGTACTCGGCGTTTTAGGTTTTAAATACACGCAAAGGAATATACAATATGTCATAAATTATTTTCAAATTTAGATTTTCCAGACATTTAATTTTGGTTCAGTAAACGTTCTATTTTGATCTTTATATTATTCCAATGAATTTGTCGCTTTTCATATTTCATGCTAATTATACTAATACAACTTTTATGACAGTTGTTTTAATATATCCATTAACAGTAGGTATTACATGTAGATTACAGAATATATCATAAATGTCAGAGGATGTATTACTAGTTATTGATAATTATTAATAATATGTCTCAGGAAATTGTATTTTTGGGGGAACTGCTCAACTGTCAGATGAATTACGCCAAAGAAAAAAACATATATTCCGTATTTTTTTAAGTTTAAGTTTTATTAATTTCTACCGTCATCAGATTTTCGAGGAAAATATGTTCAATAGTCACATCGAACGAGAAATATCTTAAGTTGTCCGGATTCTCACATTCGTCATTCATATAAAAAAAAGACGAAAAATATTTAACACAAAAATTACTTTAATAAAAACATGTCTCTCACAAGCGCTGCCAACTAATATTTTTATATTGATGCATCCGGACAGTAAATATTAGATAAAGAAGGTGGCATTCTGGTGGAAGTAATCTGATCTCGTTGTCAATAACACAATTTAATGGCACAGATATACAGGTAACTGACGTAAATATTGATTTTGTTAAATATTTCTATCTTCTTATTTTTGTTCTAACGAAACTTAGATGATTGGCAGCATTTTAAATAAGATAATTGTTGGTGAAATGAGATGGATCTATTCTTATACTGTAGCTCGGACTCACATAAAGGTGGGAAAGTCGGCTTATTATTTCGCAATTCTACGAAAAGTGAAAGATTTCTCGTCGTTTGATAAGAGAAGGTACAATTTGGACAACTATTTGTTTTTCAGCCTCTTGCTAGTATGGAATATTTTCACTGACACTGTTCAGCAAGTTACATACTCAGACTTAAGTGGTGAACTTCGAGGATTTCCACATGACATCCCTAGCGACGTGGAAAAGATTGAGATAAAGAAGTCGAACATTCGTACGATTGATTACATTGAGCCATTTGCTTCATTACGGACGTTTATTTTCACAACTAATGCTTTGGAAGAGTTCCCTAATTTTAGCAACATCAGCGCAACTGTAAAGGTGATACGATTAACAAACAACAAAATATGTCAGTTACAATTTATTCCTCAGCTGCCTTATTTGGTTACCTTCAATCTCAGAGGAAATGATTTGACCGAAATTCCTAATTTGTCCAATGTCAGTACGAGTCTGAACGGGTTGTATCTATCGAGGAATGACATCATGAAGTTAGAAAACCGATCCAGATGACAACATTGGTACTGGTCAATCTGAGTTACAATTCTTTAACTGAATTTCCAGACCTAACCAATATTGCCGAATCTTTGTATCAGTTGTATGTTGAACATAATCTTTTTCCAAAAGTGGACAGCTTGAAGAATTGTACGGCTTTACCTGACACACAGCACAATAAGCTCAGTTGATTACATGCCCAAAGTGGTGAAATTAAAAACATTTGTGTTAAATAAAAATCATCTGCGGGAATTTCCAAGTCTGACAAACCTCACTACCATCTGGGCTAATTTAGATTTGTCAGAAAATGAAAAATGCCACTTCGAAATGATGCCAAAAAATTGTTATCTAGAAGATATAAAATTAAATTCAAATAGACTTACGGAATTTCCAGATTTCTCTAATATTTCAACAACACTCTGTCGACTAGAACTTTTCAACAATAGAATCAATTACATTCCTGAAAGACGACTACGCGAACTTACATGGTTGAGTTATTCGGATATGAGAGATAATCATTTGACATTTCTACCTAACCTTTGCTATATGAACAAGTATATGGAAATTGCCGTGTTTGATGTGAAAAATGAAACAGGTTTGTGTTGTATATTTCTTGTCGGTTTCAATATTGTTTCCTGCACTACACCAATGAACAACTAACACATTTGGTGCATGAATCACTTTGTACCAGTTGAGTTCTTTAGTATAACATTGTGTATGACATAGATGAATAGCTTTCATGTTGTATAATAATAATAATAATAATAATAATAATAATAATAATAATAATAATAATGTATATTTAATAAAGCGCCCTTACTAGCAGGAGCCATTCAAAGGCGCTGTACAAATAATATGTAATATAATAATACCCCAAATAATATGTCTGTAAAAACCCTGTAATGATTTAAAAAATAATTATTTTTATCTGTGAAAGCGACCTTAAATAGGTGTGTCTTAGAAGACACTTAACATTTCCAAGAGACGACGCATTTCTAATATTTGCCGGCAATTTATTCCACAAAGTGTGGGCTGCAACACTAAACGCACAATCACCATATGACTTGAGCCGAGACACTGGCACCTGCAATAGTATCTGACTGGATGACCTGAGTTTCGGAATGACTTTCTAATGGAAACCAGTTCACACAGGTATTATGGTGCCATATCATTAATAGATTTATAAGTTATTAACAGAATCTTAAAATGGATACGCTGTCTGACAGGTAGCCAATGTAGTTTTTGAAGAATTGGGGTGATAAGATCATATTTTCTAGTATTTGTTACAATGCGAGCTGCACTATTCTGAATTCACTGAAAGCAATTTATGTTATAATCAGATATGCCATATAACAGGGAGTTACAATAGTCTATACGAGATGTAACAAAGTCATCGACTACAGTTACAAGTGATTCTTGTGTCAAGAATGCTTTTAAACAGTGGATGTTCTTAAGATGGTAGTAGGCAGCTCGGCATACTGATGTGACATATTCATGCATGTTAATATATTGGTCAAATATAACCCCTAGATTTTTTACTAACCCATTAAGGGTAATCGAAGATGCACCCATCTGTAATGCTGGTGTCTTTAGGGATTTAACACAATGTGGTGATGCCAAATATAAAATATTTGTTTTATTATCATTTAGTTTTAGAAGATTTTGAGTCATCCATATCCGAATATCGGCAATACCATGTTCTAAATTCTTCAAGAAAGAGGAGAAATTTCACTCATTGTCAGGATCCAGTGATATATACAGCTGTGTGTCATCAGCATACAAGTGATAATTAACCCCATATCGCTGCTTAATGATCCCAAGAGTACGGTTATACATTGTGAAAACCAGAGAACCAAGAACTGAACCCTGTGGTACACCAGATAATAAAAACTGAATGTTTGATAAAATACCATGAACAGACACTCTCTGGAAGCGTTGTTCCAGATAGGATTTAAACTATTCAAGTACTTTACCTGACAGACCAAACATGTCTTTTAATCTAGAGAAAAGTACATTATGGTCAACTGTATCAAATGCTGCAGACAGGTCCAGAATAATAAGTATTACTAGCTTACCTTGATCAATTGACATCATAATATCATTTTTCACTCGAACCAAGGCTGTTTCAGTGCTGTGATCAATTTTATAGGCAGACTGTAGTGATTCATTAAGGTTATTATTGATTAAATATTTGTTTAGATGGAAAGCAACTGCCTTTTCTATAACGTTAGATAAAAATGTAATATTTGAAACAGGTCTGTAATTGTTTAGAATATTATAGTCCATAGTGTGGTTTTTTTAATTAATGGTTTACAAGGGCAGCTTTCATGGATCTTGGGAAAACACCCAGAGATAATGATTTATTAACTATATTTGTAATTGGGGTCATCAGAACATCCAGACAATCTTTCACAAGTCATGTAGGCATAGAGTCAACTGCACATAAAGCATTAGATGACTTTCCCAGCAACTGTCTGATATCAGTTTCTGTAAAAGTCTCAAATGTATCCATCATGGTTATGCAGGACTCTTCTACCAATGGTTTACCCTGTGATAAGGTGCTGGACTGGAACCCACTATGTACATTTAATAAAGTTTGACAGAAGAAGTTATTAAAACAATGGGCCATATCTTTATCTGAGTTGATATTATTTGGGAGAACAGTTTGACTTTTATGTAATACTTTATTCACAACACTGAAAACAGTCCTTTGATTTCCCTTGGATGCTTTGATCTTTTTATTATAATATTCAGATTTAGCAGAGGCAAGGGTATTTTTAACAAGAATTTTACTAAATTTGAACATTTCAAAATGAACACAAACTGGTCCTGATCCACAGCCGGTCACAATCCCTTCTGTGTCTCTTTACAGCCTGTATGTTTTTATTATACCATGGAAGCATTGGTCTGCTTGGCATTTCCTTTGTCCTTAAAGGTGCATGTTGATCTACAATGTATCTCAATGTATTATCATAGAGATCCACCAGATGATCCACGCCATCCGGTGGATCCAATACCAGAGAAGAGATTCTCAGATCAGCAAGAAAAGCCTCCTGTCAATTGACTTATATCTTCTATATGAAATAACTTTAGCTGAAACAGATTGTTTCTGTAAAGATACATTAATGTCAACAAGGAAATGATCAGACAGCATGGAAGACACAGACACACCTTTAATCAAATTGTCATCATCATGGGAGATGACAAGATCTAAGATGTGACCATGTATGTGTGTTCTTTCAGGCCATTTGTTTAGTGGGGTGTAATCGGTAGATAATAGCTACAGGAACACTTATCCCCCCAGATATAAAAGTCAGTTGGTAATTTTCAAAAGACTTAGCCTGAAAATGCAAATGGGTTTCACACTTCAAAGAATCACGGAGAAGAATGCCGACTCCCCCACCTTTTTTGTGAATCCGAGCTGCATGATGGAATGAATATCCAGCTGGAGTCACATCACCAACAATTTTCTGGTCTGAAACATTTCCGGTCAGGCAAGTCTCTGTTATGACAAGAGCATCAATATCCATATCTTTAATAACTTCAGATATTTCATCAGATTTATTACAGATCGACTGACCAGTTAATAAGACCAATACTTACAATTTGTACAGCTGTGCCATTCTACGGTGTTATTGACACAGCGATCAAATTACTGGCATCAGACCCAATCTGCTTTGGATGTTTTCCACTACGTGGGCACATTGCTAAGCAAATGGTATTACCACCTTAGGGTTGTAATGCAAACAACTGATCTCTAGTATAATTCATTATAATCATAGAAATAGAATAAGTGAAAAATTAAGAAAAATAAATAAAAACAAAACATACACAAGAAAAAACCGAGTTCTTATGGGAAACACTAGAGCGGGCGATAATATAAGGCGTCAGTCAAATGAGCAGTTAAAAAGAAAATACAAGAAATACAAAATAATAAAATATAATCAATTTATATTAATATAAATTAAATCTAAATTACATAATATGCAAAATACACCAGTTTCATTGGTATAACTTATCTAATAGCTGAACTATCCGAGAAATATTCCGGTGCCATTATATCGAGAGCCGGTCATACTTTGTTCATACTGCACTGATATATATATATATATATATATATATATATATATATATATATCATGCTTACAGATTTGAAAGGAAATGGTGTAAAGGAAGCCTCATTCAAGGAAGTACATTCAGTAACATGGAATTGTACATTTCGAATTGATGACATGCGCTAAAACATAAGTTCTGTGAGATGTAGTGTACTCTGTTGTAAACGGAAGAACTGTCTCATGTAATCAGCTAACAAAAGACGATGTGTTCCGACAAATCACAAAGTAAGTTTGATAGAAACACTTAATAACTATGATAAATGGTAAGTCCAATATTGAAATACTTCAACAGTATAACGTTCTTGATTTAATTAATAAATTACACACATACTCACAAACACACACACTCACACATGTAAACACACGCAGACACACATGCACACACACGCACACGCACACACACGCACACACACACATACACACATACACACACACACACACACACACACACACACAAACACACACACACACACACACACACATACACACATTCAAGATTAGCTCTAATCTGCTTGTCATAAATAACATTTAAGAACTACAATAGCAGACGTTAGGTCAGGTTTGAAAATGATAACATAGTTCAAACAGTATAGAAGCTATGACGCTCTATTAATCTAAATAGTAGTTGCTTCGTGACGCCTGCCCGTTGTAAAAGCTGATCTTTGAAGACAGTGACAATTGGGTTATATGGTTTATATAGTATTGTTTTGAAGAAATATACATCAACCGAAAAATAGCTATAAATAGGC
>JAODUP010001874.1:0-17500 GCA_025642065.1 Paralvinella palmiformis
AGTTATCTTAATCCTTACTTGTCATTCGCGTATGGGAGGTATGTCTGACATCATGTTTTCTCGAGTATAAGTCAAATAGATCACGCTGATAGGGGCATTAATTTGGACCTCACCACACCTAACTGCATACACTAAGGAACGCAACATTTATACGAGTTACATTTGAGTGAAACATAGTGTTTTCTCAGGATTTATGTGCTATATCTTTCATTAATAATCCATTGTGTAGTAGTTCTACTTTATTTTTAGCTTCGTAGTTTGTCTTTGTGGGGAAAATGAATGCAACACACGTTTGTCGCCTGTTGAACTCGAGTTGCTATATTGGCTACATACACCCACATTTAGCTATCTTTAGCAAAGTTGTATAATTATATACATGATATAAAACCATATTTTACCAAAGTTTTAAACTTATTAAAATAAATATTCAGAATTAGTTAGTTAGTCGTCTGAAGGAAACATTCATCATCAACAAATTGATATGTATAAATATGTAAATATGTAAATAGAGGGGAAGAAAGGAAAAACTAGTAGGATAGAGAAGCAAATAAAGAACACAATTATTATTAATATTTAATAATTGAATATTCGCCGAAAACTATTGTTAGTGTGAATATTTATTCAGTTATTGTACATCATCGCGGACCACTATTTCTACTGGTATTACTATTCCACCAAAGAAGTACTATTATATTAATTAACAGTAGCAAGTCTGGAATTATCAATACTCTGGTGCCAACACTGATACCAATCACGTCAAATGACATCCGTATTAATTCCAATAATAAAGCTAAATATTAATTACAATACAGATGTTGCAGCTACAAGGCAATGTCACCTCGACTAACGCTAATAATTATACTTATCATACATAATATGTATTATATAATATTATATGTTTATGGATATTTAACTTCGTGAATTCCTTAAAGGCGGATAATTTATATTTATTTTACATTTTAGTTTATCACTATGTCACGAATGGTAGTAATTAACTTACTGATGTAACATAATCTTATCAATAACATTATTAAGTGTGTACATCATTCACCTTAATAACAGGATGACAGACGCTGCTTATGCATGTATCCTGATTGCGAGATAATACTAATAATACTAATAATACTAATAATAATATTAACAACAACAATAACAACAACAATACTACCACTACTACTACTACTACTACTACTACTAATAATAATAATAATAATAATAATATTTATGTAATAAAGCGCATTTGCTAGCAGGAGCCACCCAAAGGCGCTGTACAAATAATATATAATTCTAGTGTTGATTTTGTCAATACAAAAACTCTCTTGTTTCCCTAACGGATATAATATAAGGTATATTTATAATTTAAGTCACTTTTTATTACATATTTACCAATTATAATTTACTACTATTACAAGTATTTTAGGGATTGTAAATTTTGTCAGAAATACAGGTTTATGAATAATTTCAATGTTGCGCAATTCTAGCCACTATCATTTCGAAAGCAGATTTAGCTTTGTACAATTGGAGATAATACATATTTCGTCTGTGCACAGCTAGGAGTGAACACGTGTTTCTAAATAGTGTGTGTATTTAGATAGTTGTATTTGACCAATGCCATCACATGTGAATTGCTTTAAGTCTTCGCACAACCATTAACCCATCTCAGTGCAACCGAACCTACGGTTTATCCACTTTATGTCAAATAAATCATAATTAATGAGAGAGTTCTAGAGACATCTGACAATCCTATGGGATAATTACTCTCCTCAAATAATTGTTTTCGTGTCTTGTTAAGCCTCTACAGATAAACAATATTACAATTGAATATAATTTTATACTTCATTAATTATTCATTTCTGACGAGACAATTCAACATAAGGCGTTCAAAAACCTTTTATATCCCATTAGCATATCGTGATTAAATATATGTTTAACGTGAGTAAGTATACGTTTACAATATTCAGCATAATAATGTATAGTTAATATACAAATACTACTGGTAGATACAATTTGATAAATGTTGTCCTGTTGAAACTCCAAACATGTTATATCTAAAATCCAATTAGAGTGATTAAATAATCGATAGCATTTATTGGAGAAAAAGATGACGAGATGAGTGAAAAAAAAGATATTGTTCTGGAAATGACGTAGCTTTATTTGTTTGTAACGACTTGTTCGACATACTCCTACACTGAACGTACAAAACATTATGATTTACTGGAAAAACTTGGATAATAGCTAATGAAAGTGAAATATCTGATGGATTATATGCATATTGACAGCACATTAATCAGATAGGTGTCATTGCATTTGATTTGCTTTGGATGTTGCCGATTGCAGGTTTCTATTAGCGTCATACTTAAAACATAATTCTTATCATAACTCATTTCTTTGAAAAAGTGTTTAACAGATAAGGAGATGGTTCTAGTAATGACATAACGAAGATACCAGAAATGTCGACGAAGTACATACTGATTCTTAGCGTGAGTTCTAAAACCTTAAATAGCAAATTAATTTTTGGATACAATTTTTTGTAGGAACTTCAATTCCAATTCCAATTAAAAACATTCATTTCCGATTTTTTAAATAATCAATTCCAATTCAGGATTCTGTGGCTTTCAATCGTCATTAGCGTTCTGGGGAGATCATGTTAATCGGTTTTATGGCCAGGATTGTCTGTGCTGGTCAGCTTGAAGATGATCGTTGGTCTTGCAATAGGCAGGAACGATGAATAATTGAAGAACCACAATGATAAAGACAAACCAGGAAGGAACCACCAGGTAAACAATCATTGCGCCTTTAAATATGCCATTAATCATCACTGTGTCCTATAATTGAGTTATGAAAACTCACTATAATATACATATGTTTTATTTAAATCACACATACCTACCTATCAATTATAAAAGAACATACTGAGCTGTTATGTTGTCCTAACTGGACAATATTCATTAGTAAGAAAACGATATATAAAAAGAGAATGGATGGCATAACACGAAATAAAGTCATTCAATAAGTAGACAGTATTAAGTATCCCAGAACTATGAATGTTTTACTTTTCTATTGCTTTGATGTATTAAATTCATACCATTCAACCTGAAATTACATAATAAAAAAACAGGAATATAATTCTGTCCTCAGGACTGATAGCGTACTCCTGTATTTGGATGGAAGGTGTTCAATTCAATCCAACTGTCAACATTCAATGATATCACTTTTAGAGAAAAAGCTAGATATTACGATGAAGGTTAACCAATTTAGCAATTAAAAATATTGAGGGCAGTTTCATTAACTATTCACCTTCCTATTAAATCGTAATAATTATACCCATCACTAATTTAAATCATAAAAATTTGATTTCCAATATTATTTAAATTAGTGACTTTTTAACATTTTTTTTCCCAAAAACCACCAGTTATCGGTCACTCCCTGCCGCCTTTTTTAAACGACCAATTAAATATCGATGATACATCGGGATGGTACCCCCCCTGACCCCCTTTTTCACTCACCATCATCACTTTTATCCTCATATATATATAATATATATAAAAAAATATATATATAAAATTAAATCATATATAAAAAATATAATTATATATATAAATAAAAAATTTAATTATAAAAAAATAATATATAAAAAAAAAATTTTAAATTAAAAAATATAAAAAAATATATATATAAAAATTAAAAATAAAAAAATTAAAAAATATAAAATAAAAAATAAATAAAAATTAAATATAAAAAAAAATAAATATCACCAAATAATAAAAAAAATTAAATAAATAAAAAAAAAAACTATCATTATAAAAATAAAATATAAAAAAATAATAAAAAAAAAAAATTTAAAACCCAAACCACCAATATCCCCACTCATACCCCTTATCATACCACTATATAAATCATTATACCATCATCACCATACCACCATCAAAAAATAAAAATATATACCCCCAAAAAAAAACTATATAATCATCACCAATCCCCCTTTCCCCAAACCCCCCAACTATACCACCCACCCACCAACCACCCCACCCTCACCCCCTCCCCATATATAAAAATAAAGACACGTTAAAAAAGACCGACCGATGACTTACGACCGAAAATCACCCACTCAATTTTTTTTTATATTGCTCCCACCAAATTAATGTCCTCTATTATCAATCTTCTTGATCATAGGGAGGGAATTTATTTTCAATATCTGGTATGATGATTTCCCCCATTTCTTTTTGTTTTAATTAAGCATTGATTGTTGTCGGTTCACTTTTTATTTATTCAACATTTTTTTGTATTAAAAAAAGTTGTTATATTATTAGACAAAAGAAATAAATATCCATTAAGTGCCAGCAAAAAGGTGAATCAGCGGATGCTTTAAATCAGAATTTTCAATTTCGTTTAATAAAGTCACTGCCTAAACGGGTATCATACAAAATATCTCACAGAATTTCATGAATCCTTATGTTGCACACGTATGAGCAAATAAGAACAGTTAATCAGCATCATTTTAAGTTTTTTTTCTTATTACCCAATATATTCTTTTCTTTGATATATATAATTTGGGTTAACAAAATTATGAACAAGGAAAAGATCACAAGACCTCCGTCTCAGATTAGAAATAAACATCAAGGCAAAGTTAGCTAGTAACAATAGGTGCCTTTGAATATCAATACAGCAGAAATCTGGAAATCGTGCATTCATGTAATATTTTCATGTATGATTTTATACTACATATTCAGTTTTCTCACATCTGCCAACCTTTATTTCCTGCCAGTTAATTCGACAAAGCCAGAACATGAAAGAAACACAGCAACAACAACAACAACAACAACAACAACAATAACAACACACTAAGTGATAGTGATGCTTTCGAGCTGATAAGGATAATTCTACTTGGCAACCTTATAAAATATTTTTCTTTACACGAAGAAACTAAGTAAAAGGTCTTATAGGTCGTTGATATCAGAGTAAATAATGGACTGTGCTGTGCATAAGAACAATTAGTCATAGATATATTTCTGTTTCTGTACTTCCGTTAAATCTCAATAAGTAATAAGTTACTGAATGAGAGACAGAGGTGAAGCTTATATCGCAAAACTAGGAGCGCAGTATTAACAATTTATGTTTACTTTGGTATACACGTGAGTTGTTACGGTTGGTTGTTGCTGGAGTATGTGTGTGTGTGTGTTTCTCTGTGTGTGTGTGTGTGTGCACGTATACACACATGTGCTTTTGGTGTTTTTGTCTAATATATATATATATATATATATATATATATATATATATATATATATATATATATATATATATATATATATATATATATATATAGGGGGAAGAGAGTAGATGAGAGAGAGAGAGAGGGAGAGAGAGAGACACACACACACACACACGGAGAGAGAAAGAGAGAAAGAGAGATAAATTGCTTTGATTATTTTCGTTACATTTTCGAGTGAGATCAATACCTGTCTGGTCCCTTTGCTACCAGTGATGTCCTTTTGTTATAAGTACTGGTCTTTTTGCTACCATGGCTTGTACTATTGCAACCTTTTTGGTCGTATTGCCACCACTGGTCCTAAAGCTACTTTTTCAACCCACTTTCCTAATGTTACTCATAAACTTAACTATGGTCCGAATGCTACATTATCTCTGGTAGATAGATATACAAGTAGTTTCGTTTTATTAACAAGTTTTATTAACAAGTACCAAATTTGTAGCGATCATGTTAATGGCCGAGTTGTCACCAGATTGGGAATAATTTCGAAGTACATGTTCCAAGTACCATATATTCAAAGCCAGAATAGGGGGATTACGGAGGAATATATTTTTAATTATTTGGTGATCAGTATTTTGGTCTAGATATATTATAAAGCATCAAATGTCATACAAACTTAGTGTGTATAAACGATTGCCATTGTGAGTTTTATCATTTGACGAAAGTGTGAAGCAATATTATTATCTGAAATATATATCAATAATAATATTTTGCATGAACCATGCTTATAAATATGATGCCTTCTCTGATAAAATATAGTTACATGGATAAATTAATAATCCATTGTGTAGTAGTTCTACTTTATTTTTAGCTTCGTAGTTTGTCTTTGTGGAGAGAATGAATGCAACACACGTTTGTCGCCTGTTGAACTCGAGTTGCTATATTGGCTACATACACCCACATTTAGCTATCTTTAGCAAAGTTGTATAATTATATACATGATATAAAACCATATTTTACCAAAGTTATATACTTATTAAAATAAATATTCAGAATTAGTTAGTTAGTCGTCTGAAGGAAACATTCATCATTAACAAATTGATATGTATAAATATGTAAATATGTAAATAGAGGGGAAGAAAGGAAAAACTAGTAGGCTAGAGAAGCAAATAAAGAACACAATTATTATTAATATTTAATAATTGAATATTCGCCGAAAACTATAATATTTATTCAGTTATTGTACATCATCGCGGACCACTATTTCTACTGGTATTATTATTCAACCAAACAAGTACTATTATATTAATTAACAGTAGCAAGTCTGGAATTATCAATAATGTGGTGCCGACACTGATACCAATCACGTCAAATGACATCCGTATTAATTCCTATAATAAAGCTAAATATTAATTACAATACAGATGTTGCAGCTACAAGGCAATGTCACCTCGACTAACGCTAATAATTATACTTATCATACATAATATGTATTATATAATATTATATGTTTATGGATATTTAACTTCGTGAATTCCTTAAAGGCGGATAATATATATTTATTTTACATTTTAGTTTATCACTATGTCACGAATGGTAGTAATTAACTTACTGATGTAATATAATCTTATCAATAACATTATTAAGTGTGTACATCATTCACCTTAATAACAGGAGGATAGACGCTGCTTATGCATGTATCCTGATTGCGAGATAATACTAATAATACTAATAATACTAATAATAATATTAACAACAACAATAACAACAACAATAATAATACTACTGATACTACTACTACTACTACTACTACTACTACTACTACTACTATTACTACTACTACTACTACTAATAATAATGATAATAATAATAATAATAATAATAATAATAATAATAATAATAATAATAATAATAATAATAATAAAGCGCATTTTGCTAGCAGGAGCCACCCAAAGGCGCTGTACAAATAATATATAATTCTAGTGTTGATTTTGTCAATAAAACAACTCTCTTGTTTCCCTAACGGATATAATATAAGGTATATTTATAATTTAAGTCACTTTTTATTACATATTTACCAATTATAATTTACTACTATTACAAGTATTTTAGGGATTGTAATTTTTGTCAGAAATACAGGTTTATGAATAATTTCAATGTTGCGCAATTCTAGCCACTATCATTTCGAAAGCAGATTTAGCTTTGTACAATTGGAGATAATAAATATTTCGTCTGTGCACAGCTAGGAGTGCACACGTGTTTCTAAATATTGTGTGTATTTAGATAGTTGTATTTGACCAATACCATTACATGTGAATTGCTTTAAGTCTTCGCACAACCATTAACCCATCTCAGTGCAACCGAACCTACGGTTTATCCACTTTATGTCAGAAAATTTTCTAATTAAAAAATTTAGAGTTGTTTTGGGGATAATTTCTTTCAAAAAATTTTTTTTTCTTTTGTTGTTAAATAAACAATATTACAATTGAATATAATTTTATACTTCATTAATTATTCATTTCTGACGAGACAATTCAACATAAGGCGTTCAAAAACCTTTTAAATACCATTAGCATATCGTGATTAAATATGTGTTTAACGTGAGTAAGTATACGTTTACAATATTCAGAATATTAATGTATAGTTAATATACAAATAATACTGGTAGATACAATTTGATAAATGTTGTCCTGTTGAAACTCCAAACATGTTATATCTAAAATCCAATTAGAGTGATTAAATAATCGATAGCATTTATTGGAGAAAAAAGATTGACGAGATGAGTGAAAAAAAAGATATTATTCTGGAAATGACGTAGCTTTATTTGTTTGTAACGACTTGTTCGACATATTGCTACACTGAACGTACAAAACATTATGATTTACTGGAAAAACTTGGATAATAGCTAATGAATAGCTTGGATAATAGCTAATGAAAGTGAAATATCTGATGGATTATATGCATATTGACAGCACATTGATCAGATAGGTGTCATTGTATTTGATTTGCTTTGGATGTTGCCGATTGCAGGTTTCTATTAGCGTCATACTTAAAACATAATTATTATCATAATTCATTTCTTTGAAAAAGTGTTTAACAGATAAGGAGGTGGTTCTAGTAATGACATAACGAAGACACCAGAAATGTCGACGAAGTACATACTGATTCTTAGCGTGAGTTCTAAAAACTTAAATAGCAAATTAATTTTTGGATACAATTTTTTGTAGGAACTTCAATTCCAATTCCAATTAAAAACATTCATTTTCCGATTTTTTAAATAATCAATTCCAATTCAGGATTCTGTGGCTTTCAATCGTCATTAGCGTTCTGGAGAGATCATGTTAATCGGTTTTATGGCCAGGATTGTCTGTGCTGGTCAGCTTGAAGATGATCGTTGTCGCAAAATAGTTTTCTCTCAAAGTATAACAACACCTTGGTCTTGCAATAAGCAAGAACGATGAATAATTGAAGAGCCACAATCATAAAGACAAACCAGGAAGGAACCACCAGGTAAACAATGATTGCGCCTTTAAAAATGCCATTAATCATCACTGTGTCCTATAATTGAGTTATGAAAACTCACTATAATATACATATGTTTTATTTAAATCACACATACCCACCTATCAATTATAAAAGAACATACTGAGCTGTTATGTTGTCCTAACTGGACAATATTAATTAGTAAGAAAACGATATACAAAAACAGAATGGATAGCATAACACGAAATAAATTCATTCAATATGTAGACAGTATTAAGTATCCCAGAACTATGAATGTTTTACTTTTCTATTGCTTTGATGTATTAAATTCATACCATTCAACCTGAAATTACATAATAAAAAAACAGGAATATAATTCTGTCCTCAGGACTGATAGCGTACTCCTGTATTTGGATGGAAGGTGTTCAATTCAATCCAACTGTCAACATTCAATGATATCACTTTTAGAGAAAAAGCTAAATATTACGATGAAGGTTAACCAATTTAGCAATTAAAAATATTGAGGGCAGTTTCATTAACTATTCACTCTTCCTATTAAATCGCTGAAGTAATTACTGACCAAACGACTAATTACCAATCATCAGAAATTGATTTCACAATATCATTTAAATTAGTGACTTCTTTAACTATTTACTTCTCTACAAACTCACTCAGTTACTCGGTCACTGCCTGCCTGCCTGTGTATCTGACTAACTGACTGACTAATTGAATGACTGACTGAGTGACTGACTGACTGGCTGGCTAGCCCGCCCGTCCGCCAGTCCAACCCGCCCGTCCGCTCACCTCCTGTTTGCTCACTCACTCACTCACTCACTCACTCACTCACTCACTCACTCACTCACTCACTCACTCACTCACTCACTCACTCACTCACTCACTCACTCACTCACTCACTCACTCACTCACTCACTCACTCACTCACTCACTCACTCACTCACTCACTCACTCACTCACTCACTCACTCACTCACTCACTCACTCACTCACTCACTCACTCACTCACTCACTCACTCCCACCACCACCACTCACCACTCACTCACTCACTCACCACTCACCACTCACTCACTCACTCACTCACTCACTCACTCACTCACTCACTCACTCACTCACTCACTCACTCACTCACTCACTCACTCACTCACTCACTCACTCACTCACTCACTCACTCACTCACTCACTCACTCACTCACTCACTCACTCACTCACTCACTCACTCACTCACTCACTCACTCACTCACTCATTCAAAAATACACGCTTTAAATATGACCGACCGACTGACCTATCGACCGACCACACCACTCACTCACCACTCACCATTTTTCTTTATAGATTGCAACGTTGCTTACAATCAAATTAATGTCCTCTATTATCAATCTTCTTGATCATAGGTAGGAATTGATTTTCTAATGCATCTGGTATGATGATTTCCCTCATTTCTATTTTGTTTTTTAATTAAGCATTGATTTTTGTCTGGTTCACTTTTTATTGATTCAACTTTTTTTGTATTACACAATTAAGTTGTTATATTAGTTAGACAAGACGAAAAGGCTAAATATCCATTAAGTGCCAGCAAAAAGGTGAATCAGCGGATGCTTTAAATCAGAATTTTCAATTTCGTTTAATAAAGTCACTGCCTAAAAGGGTATCACACAAAATATCTCACAGAATTTCATGAATCCTTATGTTGCACACGTATGAGCAAATAAGAACAGTTAATCAGCATCATTTTAAGTTTTTTTCTTATTACCCAATATAATCTTTTCTTTGATATATATAATTTGGGTTAACAAAATTATGAACAAGGAAAAGATCACAAGACCTCCGTCTCAGATTAGAAATAAACATCAAGGCAAAGTTAGCTAGTAACAATAGGTGCCTTTGAATATCAATACAGCAGAAATCTGGAAATCGTGCATTCATGTAATATTTTCATGTATGATTTTATACTACAGATTCAGTTTTCTCACATCTGCCAACCTTTATTTCCTGCCAGTTAATTTGACAAAGCTAGAACATGAGAGAAACACAACAACAACAACAACAACAACAACAACAACAACAACAACAACAATAACAACACACTAAGTGATAGTGATGTTTTCGAGCTGATAAGGATAATTCTACTTGGCAACCTTATAAAGTATTTTTCTTTACACGAAGAAACTAAGTAAAAGGTCTTATAGGTCGTTGATATCAGAGTGAATAATGGACTGTGCTGTTCATAAGAACAATTAGTCATAGATATATTTCTGTTTCTGTACTTCCGTTAAATCTCAATAAGTAATAAGTTACTGAATGAGAGACAGAGGTGAAGCTTATATCGCAAAACTAGGAGCGCAGTATTAACAATTTATGTTTACTTTGGTATACACGTGAGTTGTTACGGTTGGTTGTTGCTGGGGTATGTGTGTGTTTATGTGTGTGGGTGTGTGTATGTGTGCACGTGTACACACATGTGTTTTTGCATGTGTGGGTGTGTAACATATATATATATATATATATATATATATATATATATATATATATATATATATATATAAAAGAGAGAGAGAGAGAGAGAGAGAGGGAGAGAGAGAGAGAGAGACACACACACACGGAGAGAGAAAGAAAGAGGGAATTGCTTTATTATTTTCTTTACATTTTCGAGTGAGATCAATACCTGTCTGGTCCCTTTGCTACCAGTGATGTCCTTTTGTTATAAGTACTGGTCTTTTTGCTACCATGGCTTGTACTATTGCAACCTTTTTGGTCGTATTGCCACCACTGGTCCTAAAGCTACTTTTTCAACCCACTTTCCTAATGTTACTCATAAACTTAACTATGGTCCGAATGCTACATTATCTCTGGTAGATAGATATACAAGTAGTTTCGTTTTATTAACAAGTTTTATTAACAAGTACCAAATTTGTAGCGATCATGTTAATGGCCGAGTTGTCACCAGATTGGGAATAATTTCGAAGTACATGTTCCAAGTACCATATATTCAAAGCCAGAATAGGGGGATTACGGAGGAATATATTTTTAGTTATTTGGTGATCAGTATTTTGGTCTAGATATATTATAAAGCATCAAATGTCATACAAAATTAGTGTGTATAAACGATTGCCATTGTAAGTTTTATCATTTGACGAAAGTGTGAAGCAATGTTATTATCTGAAATGTATATCAATAATAATATTTTGCATGAACCATGCTTATAAATATGATGCCTTCTCTGATAAAATATAGTTACAACAGTGTTTATGTACAAAATTACTGCAGTGTGCGTGGCGGAAACGGTCTGACGTCACAGTTAATTCCGATCAATCACAAAAGATGTACACCGCCCATGGGGTTTCTAGCTTTGCACAGTATGTGACATTGTTAAATAAATTGAATAGAAAGTCCATTAGTTGAAAAAGAGGAGTGACACCCCCTGTCTATAATGCATGACAACCTGTTTTCGAGAGCCGTAAATACGAATTCACCATGCTAGAAACGAAAGCATATTAAGTACGTTATCTTTATATTGAAGTAATTACAGCATTCAGTGTCTATAAAACCGAATACAGAAAAAGCAATATTAATATATTAATAACCCATTTCAAATGGAATAAAACTTATGTTGCAAATTCCCATTTTGGGTGCCTTTAATCAATCATACAGCACAACTCTACACTCGTAGGTGGTGTCTGTGCGTGAGAGAGGGGGGGTATATAGCTGCGTAAAATCCATATGTGAGTGGAAAATGTAGACGAAAAAGTCATGTATTTTTTATTTAGTAATTACAGGACTTACATGTAAAATGAACTTTCTTATCCATTCCTGTCGTATTGTCCAATATAATACTACTACTACTACTAATAATAATAGTAATACGAATAATAAGAATAATAAGAGTAATAATAACCAACAACAACGACTACAAACAACAAACAACAACGATAATAGTTAAAATATTAATAAAAGTCGTTGCAATTTTCAGTAATATATATATATATATATATATATATATATATATATAAAATGTATATTTAATAAAGTGTCCTTACTAGCAGGAGCCATTCAAAGGCGGTGTACAAATAATATGTAATATTATAATACCCCAAATAATGTCTGTAAAAACCCTGTAATGATTTAAAATATATTAACTATTTATCTGTGAAAGCAACCTTAAATAGGTGTGTTTTTAGAAGACTTAAAATTTCCAAGAGACGACGAATTTCTAATATTTGCCGGCAACCTATTCCACAAAGTGGAGGCTGCAACACTAAATGCACAATCACCATATGAATTGAGCCGAGACACTGGCACCTGCAATAGTATCTGACTGGATGACCGGAGTTTTCGTGTTGACTTGCTAATGGAAACCAGTTCACACAAGTATTCTGGCGCCATATCATTAATAGATGTATAAGTTATTAACAGAATCTTGACATGGATACGCTGTCTAACAGGTAGCCAATATAGTTTTTGAAGAATTGGGGTGATATGATCATATTTTCTAGTATTTGTTACAATGCGAGCTGCACTATTCTGAATTCGCTGAAGGCGATTAATGTTATAATCAGATATGCCATATAACAGGGAGTTACAATAGTTTATACGAGATGTAACAAAGGCATGAACTACAGATACAACTGCTTCTTGTGTCACAAATGCTTTTAAACAGTGGATGTTCTTAAGATGTTCATGCATGTTAATACATTGGTCAAAAATAACCCCTAGATTTTTTACTGATCCATTAGGGGTAATCGAAGATGCACTCATCTGAAATGCTGGTGTCATTAGGGATTTAACACAATGTGGTGATGCCAAATATAAAATATTTGTTTTATTATCATTTAGTTTTAGAAGATTTTGAGTCATCCATAGCCAAATATCGGCAATACAATGTTCTAAATTCTTCTAGGAAGAGGAGAAATTTAACTCATTGTCAGGTTCCAGTTATATATACAGCTGTGTATCATCAGCAAGCGATATGTAACCCCATATCGCTGTGCAATGATCCCAAGAGGACAGTTATACATTGTGAAAACCACAGGACGAACAACTGAACACTGCGGTACGTCAGATAACAAAAACTGAATGTCAGATAAAATACCATGAACAAACACTCTGTGGGAGCGTTGTTCCAGATAGGATCTAACCCATTCATGTACTTTACCTGACAGATCAAACATGTCTTTTAACCTAGAGAAACGTACATTATAGTCCACTGTATGAAATGCAGCAGACAGGTCCAGAAGAACAAGTATTACTGGCGTACCTTGATCAATTGGCAACATAATATCATTTTTCCTCCTTACTGTTTCCACTTTTATATATATATATATATATATATATATATATATATATATATATTGGTTACTCTATGGTGCATCATTACTAAATAAATTCTAAACAAACAATTATTTAATATAAATAAATAAGAATGAATTTAATGGATGATTGAATTGGTTCAAAGAAAGATATATCGATATATATATATATATATATATATATATATATATATATATATATATATATATATATATATATATATATATATATATATATATATATATATATATATATATATATATATATATATCGATATGTGGAGGTATTCTTAATAAAATATATAATATATATATATATATATATATATATATATATATATATATATATATATATATATATGTGTGTGTGTGTGTGTGTGTGTGCGTATGTTTGTATAAAACACAACACACACAGTTGCGCATAATACATACACTAACACTCACACATATACGAACATATACATATACACATACATGCGTGCGTGTAAATGCGTTCACAAACACACAATTTTAATACACATAATTATATTTCTCTAGAATCTAATAATAACCTGTTATATTCAGTGTAATCTTCCTGTTTCAGACTTGAATATGATATATGAAGTTTTTCAATTTGTTCAGCCCACAAATTCTCTTATGTTTTCTACAATCGTTAGTTCCAACTGAAGTGAGCAAAGTGCCTATTGTATTAAATTATCGAGAAAATAAGAACGCCGTATAATTGCATAGAAAGTTATCATTATGTAAAAGCCCTTGTGTTCAGATTAATTGCAACTGCTGACGGCTAAGGAAATAGATGTTTATTTGGACACATAAAATGGTAATCACATCAGTGTTTTTTGAAAATCACACTATAATTGCAGGTCCTTGTTATCATTTTCTCGGATGGTCTTCATGTTATACCATAGTTAGGTAGATTGCCTTTGAGATTGCCTGATTTAGATGCATGTACGCTATAAAAAGTAGTTGTGTATTTAGGATGTTGTATTTCATTTTAGAATCCAATATATGTAATATGTTCAATCTTACAATTATAGGCAGAAGACAAAGAAGGTCCCTTACAAATCATGGTACATTATGCATGCAATTTGTTTGACTTACTTATGTTGCTGTGATTGGCGTCTATCTCCCATACATAGATTTGTTCACAGTAATATTGCCATCATGTTAAATATAAAGTCGCTTAAACATTTTCTGACAGATATATGGATATATGTATAGAGTATGCATATTATAGAGTATTTAAATATTACAGTTATGACAAATATTGCTCTCAAGTGTTATGTGATAGTCCAATTTCTTCGAAAGTATTTAATAGAAATGTATAGTCAATATTCAAATAGCACAAACCATTTTGTGATCAAAGCCACCACATATACGTTCCCTGTAATTATCCTTACTACATTCGAAGTAAAACGCCTACACCAGAACAATATTCCACATAATATTTATCAAGACGATGACAAATAATAACGGGATCATCTTACATCACACAAAGGGTTTCTCTTCTTCTCTTCGTTCCCTGTTATCATCTAATGAATTAATTGCATCGTGGATTGATTTGTTTTCCCACTGTGTTCTATATTTCATGCTATCCTTAGTTTATAATTTCATATCGATGAATAGCAAATATCTTTGGATTTATTATGTCAGTTACATATACCCCTTTCTCTACACTAAAGAACCCAACAACAACGACAAACATAGCACCCAAATTGGAATTATTTTATATGAAACGACTACAGCGTACCAAACCTTTGAAAATTGATTCAAAATATTTGTATTATATTTAAATTATGTTTCGTAACATTTGAGAGAACAGCATTTATTTATAACGGATTTATTTGCCTAGGAAAGAATCCAGTAAAAGTGGCAATTTATTTAGCAAATTAAAAAACCTAGAAGTGGCTATTTAATATTGTGCTTGCATCTCACGGCTTTTATTATTCTAAATTATATCTGTGAAGCTGACTGGGTAAAAGGACAATACAATTACAAAGATTGGTACTTTGCTGAAATATTTAGTTTACTCAGCGCTAACTAATCGTTGGGCTAATATAATGTGCATGACTGGACAGTTTCTTAACTGGATTAATAAATCTAGGAAGACGTTTAAAGATATAAAAATAACATAAATTAGTGATATATTGACTTCATTAATAGAATGTTTGGAGTGGATGAGCGGATAAGTAAGTGTATGATAAATAGGCGATTGACTGATTGAGTGACAGAATGTTAGCGGATGAAAGAGTGTAAATGAGTGAGGGTGAGAGTAAATGATTGAGTGAGTGAATGAGTCAGACATTCAGATAGTTAGTGAATGAGTGAGTGAATGAGGTGGTAGGTTTTAGTAAGACTTTGGAACCCACATATTATTTAATGGCTTTGTCTTTCAGCTGTCTCATACCATACGTACCAATGTTTGTAATTGTATTGCCATGCTGTGTGCGAAGCTTGAATATCCATGTCACAGTTGGTGGCTTATTAAAGGCAGTCAAACTGCTACTTTAGTTTAAATATGTGATGTTTTACATATGGAATAGCGTATCCGTTGCAAACTTGGAATGCCAATATATTGCCTTCAAATTAAAGACTAGTACGAAAATATCCATCAAGGATTTCCTTAATGTTGTATGTAAAGACTTGTTCGTCAAAGGCTAAAATAGAGCAACTGATCCACCTTCTTCGTCATTTACGTGACTAATATTGATTCAATTCAGAGTTATATTATGAGATTGCAGAGAATGCAGGTTCCATTTATTATTTTGCTACAGGATAAAAAGGAAGTGTTCTTTTTACTCACAAGTAATCACGTGCCAGATATTATTTCTCATAAACTCAATTATGAAATTAGCAACTTTCCAGTCCGTCTATTGGTGATAAACAGATCTCGTTTATAATTTTTGTCTTCAGTTAATGGAGCAATAAATCCATGTATTCACATAGTCAATGTTTTTTCACACTAGAAGGTCGCCAAAGTGGATAAACATAAGCTCATTTTACAGCTTCCTGTTTTGGGTAAAAAATGGTTACTTTCCCCATTATAATTCAAGTAATTGCGGAGTTGTTCACATGTTTAAAACACACACACACACACACACACACACACACACACACACACACACACACACACACACACAAACACGCACACACATACACACTCACAAATGCATACACATACCCACATACACACAAAACATACATACTCATACATACACACACACACACACACACACACAAACATATATATATATATATATATATATATATATAAACGCAAACAACACGTATATCATATAACGGGTAATAATGGAATGCAGGAATTAGTTTTTTACAATAATACAGTGTCTTGATACGGATTGACTTTCTATTTTGTATTTTAAGATGTAAACAAAAGGTCTAATATAGTTCAATAAACCGGATTATCAACTACATTAGTATTTGTATTCATTCTGCCCAGATGATAGGAAATGATCCTCTAGTTGTGAT